>JADLZK010008912.1:0-220857 GCA_015847255.1 Hyparrhenia diplandra
CAACAACAACCTAGTACATATTTTTATCTTGAAAGTGTTGATTTGATCCTGAAGATGAAGGCATGGCCGGTTAGTGAAGTTTAAACATTTTGAAATAGGAAAACTGAACTTTCAGTTGTAGCTGTGCATGCACCTGTGAGAAATTATTTCTCATTTCATGCCCATTCCACTCCAACATGTATTTTATCACAAAAGCGCCACAAGAAGAGCTACATTGTAAAGGTGATTTGTGAATCACAACATGAGTAGGTGGCCATCATATGTAGAGCATTAAACTTATGTGTCCGTTTGTTGGGGAATGTTTGCATAGTACTTTTCTTCCATAGAGCAAGGTTGACTGAATCGGGGATTGTTTCCGAGCCATTCTTAACAGCGTCATCAATATATTGGTCAATACACTTCTGTAGGTTCGTAACCTATTGCATATTTCATAATTAGTAAAACCACGGTGATTGAGAACAGTTGTGTAAAAGAGTTATTAGTGGTTCAGGCAACTTACCATAGTATCTTCCATTTCCTCGTTGCGGAACTGAGGTACAGATGCGAAGGAGTTGAGAATCTGGACCTGCTTGCGTTTTTTATTCAGCACTAATAAGGGCCAGTGGCATCCCCAGACATTCATGGGGACAAATATCTTGCATTGGAAGAATATATATTAGCTCTCCTAAGTGGAGTGTTTGGTGCTAGAAAATATCGTATACAAAACAGTAGATGCATTAATGCTAACCATTTTGTCGTGTTAAACATCTTTCACCGACACTTTTGATCCACGACCTTTCGTTTGTAGGATCAAATTCACCATGTTCGCCTGATAACTCTTGGCTTTGGAAGGTGGAAATGAACGCTGTTTTGTGATTTTCTACATTAGCGATGTATGCATAAACATTAATCACCTGCAAAATTTGATAGGGAAACATATTAGCGACAAGGTCGCAAACAATGTACACACGAGAAATGAAGGCATGGAGCATACTTACATCGTCATATAGCCACCCACCATCGACATTTGGCTTTAAGAATTTTACAATAAGAGGAATTTTTGCAATATCAACCACAACAGCATATTCGTAACTATGCCTGATAAATTGTATTGCATCTTCATCGTCGTTGTTAGGGTGTAGTCATTGTCAAAACCTGCTAGTCAAACATATTGAATGATGTAGTTTGTCTTGTTCCTAACATTTGTGTTGTGGTTACAATGTACAAATGATTATGAAACAGATCCGTACCTAGATATTCGGTGGAATCAGTTTTGTCCTTGTCGCTACAAAATAAATATTGTGCTGCGCTTCGTCATAGATGTCACGGCCTCCGGTCTTGCGTAGTAGTTGTTTGCTTGCTAGCATTGACTTCCCTCCAGTAGAAGGTATCCCCTCAATGGCTGCATGTAACTTGTTGAATGTTTCTGACATTTTACTGCATTCTGGAATTTCAGGCTGGAAATTTTTGGATGGATGGGACAGTGTTGGTTTCTTGGCTGTTGGCTGCTGAGCAGGTACATGTTTCTGTGACGAGTTGGATTTCAAAGAATCCTTCACTGGTGTATTGTAATCATCGAAGTTGTGTTGTGTTTCATCAGGGGAAGCTGGGGAGATCCTAGTGGAATTTGTAAAGGCTTTTGCTGTTGAAGAGGTGTGTTTGTGTTGCCTGGACGTGCATATTTCTGAAAATGAAAAAGGTTGCCTCAGATGGTGAAATTTCTCAATATAGGATGCTGCTGCACTCGAATTTGACATGTAAGTATCACCTGTTCATATTGATGACCATGCATTGCTGAATTTCTGTCGCCGTATGCATAATGAAGTTGCTGCATAAATTTATATGTGTTGGTAAGTTTGGTCAGTCATATTTGTTAATTTAGTATGTGTAGAACGCGAATCTTCATAGCCATACTCATTTGTCCAATCTCGGCTTCCATTTTAGAGAGCCTACTTTGCAGAGCAGCATCCGATCTGCGATCAGCCAACTCTTCTCTTATACTGAAAATTTTGGAACATATTCTTTCTTCCATCTGCATAACAAAACGCTCCGTTGACAGCCGACTTTTTGTGATTGCTTCAAGTATTGTTGCCATCTGGGACAAACATACAAAATTTTATCAAATGAATTATGACTGATATTAATAGAACCAGAGTGTTACGATGTAGTGAGATGGCTGGTTCATACTTGTTGGTTATCTTGATCAAGATGGGCGCTCCTTTTAGTAGGTTCTATTCCTTCTTGATCATGATGGACGCCCCTCTCAGACGGTATTCCTCCTTGTCCTATTATCGGTGCATCATAACTTGAAGTGTGTCCAGTAGGGATCGGTGAAGAAAGGCACTCGATAACCTTGCATTAGTAATCATATATAAGTTATAGTAATATATGGATGGAAGCATAAGACATAGCTGCGTTGATTTACCACTCCCCCATCGATGCTGTCAGCTTCATAAGCATCCATTCTAAGATCTGTATTATTCTGATCCCATCGATCCATCAGCGGATGCGGCACAGGTAAGTAGGAAACATAGTGCTCGCTGTAAGCATGGACATGCTCCCAATACCAGTACTAATAATGAAACAGATGAACATAGCGAGACATGTGCTACATATATTGTTTACAGATGAACATAGTCTGTATGGTTTCACATTGAGAAGTAGCACTTACTTGAAGGAGAGCCAAATTGCACTGAAGATTTTTTATCTCTCCATTTTTGAAACTTTGTAAGCTGCTCAATAGATAACTCAATGTGAACTGGCCCCGGTTAAACTTTCGAATGTCTGCCACTTTTTCAACTAGTGCCAAATATTTAGAATGGACATGAGGTTTCGTAGTAGATGCCAAAATGCATCCGATTGTGTACAGAACAAATTGACGTATAAAGTGATCATCAGGGTATTTGGACGTAGCAATACTCTGCTCAAGAGCATTTAGAGTAATCTTATTCTCACCCGGGGATTGGCTTTTGTATGCATATAATAATTCTGAATTGATCTTTGTATTGTCAGGGACTACTATTTCATCACCATCTATCCGAAGACCCATGATGTGGTATACATCTGCTAGAGTCATAGGAAGGTGAGTACCACCGAGCAAAAATTTTTGAATGTCCATGTTATACCTATCCACAAGGTTTAGCAGCATGGTACGGCGAATAGTTATTTCCTTCATGTGGAGCATTCCTCCGAAACCAATTTCCTTAATGGCTTCTTTGTGTGCAGTAGATAGGTCTCGGATGGTCTTGGCGTATCTACTGGGTGAACCAAGTTATCTTCATTTGTGGGCACTGAGAATTCAGGATCTGCGATTACATAGTCAGTGCATTATACTTAGGAGATCACATTTTTTAAGTGTTCGGAATGCAACGTATACCTATGTTTCTGTTTCAGCTTGAATAGTGGACTTTTTGGATGGAGACTGGGCTGCATTCTGATGCTGTACTCGCTTAGACGCACTGGTGTCGCCATCCCCGCTCGTCTTATGCTTTGATGTCATTTTTCTTCGATGGTTGATTTCAATCAGGAAAACACACACTGCTGTTGCAAATGTGCAGGTCAATAAAACATAATTAATGAAAACTACAACTAGTCATATAGGATGCATATGAACACACTGATAGAATGAAGTAATACTCTGAAATTCATGATTATTTGACAATTTACTTCATTTTTATATGATTTTGCAAGTTCAAAATGTGAAGGCCATCCGTGACAAGAATTCAGGGAACAATGAACAATGAACAGTTAGCCATATTTTTTCTAGGCCTAGCATGAGACCATCTTCTACAGTAACTTTAAAAAAATCAGTGTCCGTATTTTCCTAATAACGTCTAATCAGCTCAAAGCCCTTCCAGAAGGCATTGGGAAGTTGGAAAACCTGGAAATCCTGACGTTACACTACAACAGAATCAAAGACCTGGAAATTGATTTCGCAGTCTGAGATTTTTCTATTATAGATGGACATAAGTGGATATATGTGCATAACTTTTTTTTTTTTTTTTTGAATTGTGCAAGTCTATTACGTTATAAAAGCATTGCCAATCAGTAAATGGTTCTAAAAACCTTAGTGCTCTGTGCTGCAGAACTACTCGAATAGAGTATGATTTTGTTTCATATGCTTACTTAGTGAATTGCTTTTTTTTTTAAGAGATGCCATCTTCTTTTACTTCAAGAATGTTCAAGCAATAAGATCAGTAATTTAATGTTTCCTTCTTCAAGACACGCATCTCGCTTAATGTTTAGCATGGGTGCTGGGTGAAGACTCCTCGGATGGCCATGGCCTGACAACCACAGCTCATGAAAGTGAAGGCTCCTTGGGTTTGTGAGTTGTGCAGCCATAAAGTTGATGCCTTTCGGCACCAGGCGTGCGAAGATCTACAGGTAGATGCAGAGAGGTTGTAGGCGAGGGAGTAATGGGCTAATGGCTGTTTTGTTCATGTATGTATAATCTGAAATAATGAGCCAAAGCCAAAGATTCCTCTGTAAAAACGTAAAAGTGGGTGAAAAAATGCGTAGCACATTGAAACACAAACGAGCAGACTGTGGCGCCGCCGGATCGCAGTGGCAACGGCGGCGGGCACTCGGGCCGCGGCGGTCACGGCAGTGGCGTCCACACCTCAGCTCGGCAGAGCAGCCACGTCCCGCGCGCCCTGAGCCAGCCGACAAAACCAAAACAATCCCAATGCTTTGATCATTACCTGAAAAGTTCTTTGAACTCAGCTTCCGCAGTCCGAGGAGGCAGCGCGATGACGAGCAGGACGGCGCACGGAACGTTGAGGGCGACGGCGCGGGGAGCGATGGCAGGGGTGAGATGCGCGTAGGGCGGCGGCGCCGGCAGACGAGCAGTCGTCGGCACAGAATGTACACGAGGGAGGCAGGAGAACCGCCGAGAGAGAACCGTGCGCCGGCAGCCGAGTTGAGCGAGTTGAGCGAGTGGGAGTCGTGCGCACGAGTGGCGGTTCCGCGGAGTCAGCGAGCTTTGCCGCGACGACGCGCGGAGCGGGGAGGGAATTAGACGTGCGCGGTCCCAAAGCGGAGATGGGCGAGGTTCGGATCGATGGTGGATCGCTGGTGCAGTTCATCGAACCAACCCATAAAATGTATCCAAATGGGCCCAGCTGCAGTCAGGCCAGCTGCTGCGCACGGACGTGCACGAGCGCGTTCGTTCCCACAGCCGATGCAGACAGACCACGTCCGATATTATTACATTTTTATTACACGGTAATTCACAGAAAATTCAAATAATAACTAAATGTAGTTAAAAAATTCCGTAAATTCACGCAACAACATATTCATGGTCCATAACCATACCATAAAATTTCAAGCGATTTCAAAAAAGTGAGACTATATCCCATCATAAATAGTTGCATTTCTCACAAAGTCACATTTGCTAATGTGAGAACAGTCCATCTGTGAACAATGTGCACCACCATTTTGCTGAAACCGTCTGGATTTTTTTTTTTTCCAAAGATTGTACACGAACATCAAGTTGTCATGCAAGTTTTTGTACATTTTGTACACGAAGTCTAGATATTATTACATTTTATTACACCGTAATTCAAAAAATTCAAATAATATCTAAATTAAATTAGGTAATTCAACAAATTGACACAACAACATATTTTGGGTCCATAATCATGCCATAAAAGTTTCAAGCGATTTCAATGAAGTGAGACTACATACCCATCACAAATAGTTGCATCTCTCACAAAGTCACATGAACTAGTGTGCAAACATGCCTATCTGTGAACAATGTGCAACACTACTTTGTCGAAACCTTATGAAATTTTTTTAAGTGATTGTACATGAAAATCATGACGTCATGCAAGTTTGTAGATTTTTTGACCAAGTCTACATATTATTACATTTTATTACATGGTAATTCGACAAATAATTCTAATAATATCTAAATGAAGTCGGATAATTCCGTAAATTAACACAACAACATATTTTGGGTCCATAAGCATGCATAAAAGTTTCAAGCCATTTCAATGAAGTGAGACTATAAACCCTTACAATTAGTTGCATCTCTCACAAAGTCACATTATCAATGGAGGGAACATGACCAATACGTGAACAAAGTGCGGCACTACTTTCTTTGAAACCTTATGAATTTTTTTTTTTTTTTTTGATTGTACATGAAAATGATGACGCCATGCAAGTTTGTAGATTTTTTTTTGACCAAGTCTACATATTATTACATTTTATTACATGGTAATTCAACAAATAATTCTAATAATATCTAAATGAAGTCGGATAATTCCATAATAACACAACAACATATTTTGGGTCCATAAGCATGCCATAAAAGTTTCAAGCCATTTCAATAAAGTGAGACTATAAACCCTTAACTAATCAGGCAAAGCTTAATGTGATTAGGAGAATTAAACGTTCTTTGATGAACTTTATGTGTTCAAAATACCTGCTACCTACCAGATGTGATGATCTATTCAAGTACTTTGTAGGGCTGCCTGTGCACGGTCACGGCCCAGATCCATCGCAAGATTTTTTTTTTTTTTTTTACTAAATCCACATATTATCAGAGATTTGTTACCACGGTAATTCAAAAAAAAGAAATAATAAAAATGCTAGATGTGGGGTTTGAACCCAAGCGCTCAAGGGAGCAGAAGACGTGGAGTCCTGCCCCATAACCACTCGAGCAAACCAGGTAAACGTGCATACAGATACTTAACTTTTTTAATAACATGTTGTGGTAACAAAACATGCTTCATTATATACTGTAACAGAAGAGCTTACGATTTTATATCTCAACACATCTCTACATAATGCCATTTTTAACTGAGGAAAGACGTAGCTTTTATATAAAAACAAAGTGAAAAGTGTTGGTAACAACAAAATAAAAAAAAGAAAAAGATTCATAGGAGAAACTGTAAGAAAAGATAGGGGATCCAGTTTACAAAGTTGTGCCTGAAGATAAAACTGAAACGACTTGAGCTTCCAGAATGAGAGACTCGAAGCTACAACTAACAATAAAGAAACACCTAATAACACACAAAGCTAAATATACTACAGTAAAGCACGCCTTCAATTTCCATTTCGGCAGTCGGCCCCAGAACACTTGAAGCCACCACATCATGATAGTAATCATGTATTTCTTGGTACTTGAAATCCCCTTTTCTCTGTAGCACTTTCCATTTCTGTAAAAAATGAAAATGTTTGTCATAACTTCATTAGTTCATCTCAGAAACCACTTCTGTATCAAGGTACATCCATGTGGCTATATTGTATTAGAGTTAGGCTATCAATCTGATTTCACAAATTGTTCAAACTTCAAACAATATTTCAAGTTTAGTGAATGTACTTGTGTTATGTTGGCACATCACTTGTTCAGCTCAGGTCACAGATAAAAAGTGAAATTAATTAGATGTGTGTTAGAGAAGGCTTCCTCTGTATGGCAACAATCACTAGTGAATTATGGATATTGCATCACATAATATGCTATCTGTCTGCCCTTCTAAATCATATTCTATAAGAATTATTTCTTCCATCCTGCAAGTGATGATAAGTACAAGCCCTAGTAGATCACCAGTCACCAGACCACCTAAAAATTGATGCTAAAGGTGCACTAATCATATTACAGATCTTCCAAACCTTGATTTTTTACAAAGGCTCAAATGACATGCGCACATTTATAGCTGCATAAAAAAATGGATGTAGCTAATACATCATTTCATATAAAATTGCAACCTTAACATGTTTCTAAGATAAAGCGACTGTAGGATTCGCCTTCAACAACATAATACAATTATTAAAATCAAACATGTTTTAAATTCCGTAGTGACAAAAATAACCTACCTATCATTAGCATTTCATATAAGAATTGCAACCTTAACATGTTTCTAAGATAAAGCGACTGTAGGATTCGCCTTCAACAACATAATACAATTATTAAAATCAAACATGTTTTAAATTCCGTAGTGACAAAAATAACCTACCTATCATTAGCGTGTTGCTCTCCCAGTATGTGATACCTCATTCCAACATCTGATCCTTCGTTTCCTACAAATCATTATATCAAACCAAAAATGAAATCTCATATTGGATTCATAACAAAAGCGGACACAACAACATAGAGGTTAATTTTGTAAATATATGTACCGGTTCTTTTAACTTCGGAGCATGTACGCCTATTGTGACCCTTCTGCTTACACTAGCTACAAGTAACTTGTCGTTTTTTTCTCATAAAATGCCTCAATTCGTTTGCCTTTCTTAGGTGCACCTTTATACTTTATGGGCACAGGATGCAGAATCATGTCCTCATTTGGTAACTCAGCATGCGAAGTCTGCGCTAACACTGGACCACAGCTCACATTGTTTTACTTGGGCATTAGCAACATCGTCGCTGCCAACTATCTCACCACAGAACACGCTTCATGTACAAATATGTGCTTTCATCTGACATGGATGCTTTGAAAGATGCCTCACGACTCAAATTGCGGAGCTCACGATACTTATCTAGCCTTTGAGAAGTATCGTACATGCTGCTTTTCCTTATCGGAGGAAATCCAGCTTTTCTTTGTCATGGTCCACCTCTTGAGCACACAACAACTTGGAATTATTTCTGCACGCTAATACTTTCAAGACACAGAAGATGTGACCACAAGGTATGCCATCGCGTTCCATCTTACGACAAGAGCAATCGAATCATATTTAATGTTGACTCATCATCGATTTCACATTGAACCCGGAACTTCCACTCCCTTACGTTCTTCACACCAATGACATATGTCGTGATATCATATCTATCTTCAATTTCTAGATAACATAATTACCTATCGAATCCATTTTTTTCCTTCACCAATGCAAAAACTTTAGGTGTAAAAACACTAGCAGCATGTTTCTCCATAGGATCAGCTTGCTTTTTCCGTGAAGGAATCAGAATGAGTTGCCGGAGCATCTAGATACGCCTTATTTCGACCTTGATTGGCTAAGCAATGCTCATAGTGTTCATACATATCTAATAGTGTCATCTTCCTATCTAGATTTTTATGCGGTTTGGAATTAAGACTCTCACTTTGCGTTGGTTGCTCCTCGAGGCCTAAGAAACATCGGCTCACGATATGCAACACACCACGGGTTCCTCATCCGGTACATTTGATACAACCACTTCGTGCTTACCTGAAATTTTTTGTTCTTTTCTAAGAAACTGTTCCATTTCCTCTCAACCTCTTCTATGGAACACCGATCGTATACAAATTTTTCTAAACTCTTCACTAATCTTAGAATTGTGCAAATTGCGCAGTATATTACGCTCAATATGCCATACGCACGCCGCCGATGATTGGAATGAGGCAATATAGTTACGATAGCTTTACGCATTGCTAGGTCACCATCTGTGATCACGGATATTGGATGCTTCCGAGCCATGGCGGTGAGGAATGTTTGCAACAACCACTCGTACGACTCACTTGTTTCATGGGATATGAGGCCACAACCAAATACAAGCGTGCGCTCGATGGTGATTCAACCCAACAAAAGGCGCGAAAAAGGTAAATTGTATCGATTTGTCGGGTATGTGCTATCAAAAACAAGAACATCACCAAATGCTGCATAGTCAAGATGAGGTGAGTATCGGACGAACAAGTGCTTTAGATGCCCCTCCTCATCAAGAACATATCTAAAGAAAAATCAGAATCCTCCTCACGCTTATGCTTCATGTGACGAATAAGCTGTTTCAGCAGACGCCTCTTTCTATTGTCTTTATCTTGTATCGATAGCAGAAGTTATATAGATCCCTTGATGTACATCCAACCTTATCATATCCACCATATTGCATTTCAAGTATATTCATGATTTGGTGATTACGAACTCCCGCGATCTCCATCTCAATAATGTCAGCTTTCGCTCATTACTAATTCCTCACGTGAGACGCAGCAGACAAACTAAATCTGGTGAGGCCAATGGATGGTTGTGTTCATCAATGAAATCCTTGACATACCACTGTCCTGTCTCCTTGCTGAGTTTAATCACCATTTTGGCTGTACACCCACAACGACTCAAATGCCGTGGCTTCCTCTTCTTAATCGCTTTATCCATGTGCCTAGCGTCACGGAACCCCTCGCAGCTGCAGACAAATTTCCTTAGACATATTTCCTTGGTTGCCGTGTCTCTTTCCACATAGCATCTTCTCACGGAAAACCCTCTGTCAAATGCGTAGCCGTTTGTAGAACACATAGCCTTCTTCCTCACTACGGAACAACTTGCTGACAATTTGATGATAATCCAGTGGAGCCTCTTCGCTCAGATCAACCATTTTGTCCTTCATCATACATGTACTTTTGATAAGTGTAAGCTACACAAAAAAATAAATTTCTACCACTCAAAAAAGCATCAATACAATATTCAATTATTCAACATATTTGGTACATATGCAGCTTCCACCACAGGACCAGATCACGCACGCATACAACACTTCTGCAGGCTAACAGATGTGCTGATTCCATGAAATATACGAATTTACACTGAATCAATGTTAATAATACAAGCATACTGAACTATAAAAAAACACATGACAAATCAACATGACTGTGAATAGATGACAGATCTTAATGGCCAATTAAATTATGTTGCAGCCAAAACCAAATAGCTTCAGCTCAAAGAGATTCGAATGATACAATAATCTAAGGCAGGTACCATGAGCGAGGCCTAGTGCATTCACTTAAAAAAAAAAAAAGATTCATGCTCACAACTCAACAGCAGGGTGCAAGTGTCTTCCTAAATCTTGTGCTACTTTAGTTAATTCATAGATAAATGAATCATTCGGCATCAGGGAGCACTCATATTGATGCCAATGTCCTCCCCTATTGAATTTGCATCAACTCACTACATCTAGGCTAAAATGTATGCAAAATCTTTCATAGCAAATAGGTAGAGGCACATATAACCGCAAATGGATCACCAAATTAGCACACTGAACTAGATCAAGGTGTACGCCCATTGCCTCCTGGCCATTTCCGTGCTAGCAAAAGGCAAAAGGAACATTGGTTTATATAAATTCATAAATTAAATATGTCAAAGTCAGGGCAAAAGGAAAAGAAGTCAATACACACACTTTTAAGTTTTATCTAGCAGCCAAGCCAAACGTATTGAATCAATGTATGCCGATGTTTACAGATGAGGCTTCAAGAAAGTTTGGGACAATCAGCAAGCAAGCAACTCATAAATCAGGGGAATCTGCCTATACAAGTTTTGACAGTGTATATATGGGTTACCTTTCAAACAGTTTAACCTTCCATCCACAATTGCAGGTACTTGTGCCAATGGGTTTATCTCTGAAGAAAGGAGCAGAAGCAGATATCAGAGGGAATCAAGCAACTCTGCAAATACTAGCGAGATGAGTTTCATGAATTTTTCCACCACCAGTAGTGAAAGAATATAGTCAGGCAAAATACTAATGATGACCATAGTACACATAATCCGCACTCAATTTCGAACACAGGTGAAACAATTGCAGCAATCTTGGCAAAAACAGGATGGAAATCAGGAATGCACGTCAGCACAGGAGGGACTAATGAGGGGGAAGGAAGGGGTACTTTTGAATTCAGGGGTGAGGTGCTGAGACTTGAACAGATCCACCGTGACCTCCTCGAAATCGATCTTGTTCACCCTGCACGCACGCGGAGGCGGACATCAAGAATTAATCGAGCGGCCGGACCGTTGCGCTTCAACAGCCGAACGGAGCAGAGTGCAGACGGACCTACCTGCAGAAGATGATGACGGCGCGGCTGGGTTGCAACCACCTGCGGTTGAAGAGGTAACCGGCCGGGGGCGGGCGGTGTGGCGGCGCGGCGCGGCTGGCGAGGCGGTACGGAGCCGGGAGGCGGAGCGGAGGAGCGACCCGGCGGCGATGCGGGATGGCGGCGATGCTGGAGGACACGATGGACGAACCGTACGGGGAGCGCGGCGAGTTGGTTTCTGGAACTGAGAAGCTGTGATTAGGAAAAGTACTAAACTACCCTTAATTACGGGAATTAAGGGGAAGAACCGGCCAGAAGCAAATCAACGAGAGGAACCGACGGTTCCTCCGAGCACCGTAAAAACTCTCTATATATAAAGAATAGAAGAAAGAGAGAGGAAACTTCTCTGTTCTATCTACGCAGATAGGTCATAGGACTCAGTCGAATTTGGCTTCTTGCGCTACTCGCCGGGAGCAGCATGTCGCCGGGTTACCGAGTCCAAGCACCGCATGCTGCCGAGTCCGAGTGCCACGAGGGGCTTGCGATCATGACTCCAATCGTGGTCCAGCGCTAAAGGAGTCACCAATATCTTCAGTTGAATGTGTTCTGGCGTGTGACCTTGCGCATGCAAAGACCTTACGTACGCGAAGACTGGATATATCAATTAGATTGATAATCATATATAAAGAAAAGAGTAAAAAACGATCTTCTCTGTTGTATTCGAGTCTGGCTCGGCGTTGTGTGCAGCCATGATTCCGAGTCGGCATGGCTCCTGCTTCCTGTGCTAGTCATCGGGGGCTTATGTGTGTGGCCGAGGGAAGTCGAAGTCGCCGAATCCGAGTGCGGAGCGGAGGAGCGACCCGGCGGCGATGCGGGATGGCGGCGATGCTGGAGGACACGATGGACGAACCGTACGGGGAGCGCGGCGAGTTGGTTTCTGGAAGGGTACTTTTGAATTCAGGGGAAGGAAGGGGTACTGCCATGCTCCGGCAGTACAGGCGGCACCGGTCGCCTAGATGACGACGCTGGCGCGCCCGCCGCATGTAGACGAAGTAGGCGCACCCGCCACCGATGCCGAGCGGCGTGGCGTCGACGGCGCCGAAGCAGCTTGGCAGCCCCAGGAACAGGGCGTGGCCGGCGAGGCTCTCGCCGCCGCCGGCCGAATGTTGGGGTGTCTCAGGTGGGATGTGTCCCCACTTTATCCACCGTCGGTTTCTGCTATGAGATGAGTGCGTAATTAGTGCTGATTTCTATTATATGCTGGGGGTTGGTTTCTTACGGTGACCTTTTTCTAGAATCCGTCCCTAGAAAGAAGGGGCACAACAGTTCTGGGTGGACCCATGTCTTTATGAGCAATACTGTAAACTTGCTGACAGTTTTTGTCCGTACCCTCATTTCTTCTTAGCCGCCTGTTCGTCTTTCTTCTTTAGCAAGAGCTCTCTTCAGTTCATACTCCTATTCCAGCTGAGAACTTTTGGAGCTCCATTCCCACCGCCTTGCGGGTTCAATGACTTGTTTGTCAGACCCTGGTTTTCGTAGATCTGAAAATTTGGGGGGCCCTAGTGTTTTTTGTGATGAGGCGGCAAAGTAAGAGGCTCAAGTCGGCTCATCCCCATCGGGCGGAATCCATCGCTGGTCTGCCCTCAGATTCAGCTAAGCATGCTGCGAATGCGATTCTTGAGGTATGGTTCGTTTATATTTGAATTTAATTCTGGGTAGGCGTTAATATCCTGATTCCATGTGTCGTTAGGCGGATTTAGTTCTGGGTATCCATTTAGTGTTCTGTATTCTAGTGGAGGCGAATTAAATCTAGATAGGGAAACGAGTTTAGATTTTGAAGGTCCACTAGAAAAATAGGTGGCAGTCAGATGCTGGTTGCGTGAGTTGATCTATATCCCCTGTTTTTAAATAGCGGGCTAAAGCCATTTTAGCGGCAGCCTTTCTAAAAAGGCTATTTAGCTATAGCGGCTATGATAGCGGGCTAAGCCATTTAGCGGCTAAGCAAAAAAATATGCTAAACATTATATAATTTTACACATAATAAAGATAAAAACATAGATAGTTCAAAAGTCTTACTAATACATTACATCAAAATAGTTTGTAGTTCATACATGATACATCAAACATCATCACATCACATAGAGAAATACATGAGTTATAATACCTTGAGATGAGATTTGGGCCTGCCAATCAATTTAGCCAACGGAAATCAGCCCAATATCTTTATAAGTATTTAAATGAGCTGCAGTCCGCTATAGCTATTTATTTAAAAAGCGAGAGTCTATATCCCGGGTTT
Organism: Hyparrhenia diplandra; assembly: GCA_015847255.1. Lineage (NCBI taxonomy): Eukaryota > Viridiplantae > Streptophyta > Magnoliopsida > Poales > Poaceae > Hyparrhenia > Hyparrhenia diplandra. The sequence continues at coordinate 13,975 of JADLZK010008912.1, forward strand.
TTAGTTAATTTGCACTCCAGGACCATGGAAGTGGAAGAGAAGGCAAATAATAGGCCTAAATATATTTTTTTGCATGTTTAGGTTCCCAAATCTCCCGGCAAGTTTTAGTCGGTCTGGTTTATCCATACCCATGGCTGTTCGAATATGGTAGCAATTTCTGGTTAGTTACACAAGGTTTTATTTTATTTATTTATTAATGGTATGTTGCAGAATGGATCCAGTTTGAGGGGTGATGCAGCTTGGTTTGAGAGTGGTTCTTTTGCTTCCCACTGCTCCGTTAGACTTATCAATGAGGTGGTTTCAAAATTTTGTTCACTGAAGATTGAGTTGGTTAGATCAATAGGGCTACTGCACTTCCCACCGATGAAGCAGATCAACAGAAGGTTTTCGTTGTGGTTGATGAGGAGTGTTGATGAGCATTCATGTTCTTTGAACATTGAACAGCACATTCAGCTGAGTTTCAGTAAAATTGATGTTGGACACCGACAGATTGAGAAAGAGGTAGCGGGTTAGAGCTTCTATCTCTCGTCGCCATATCCAAAAGTAAGCTCAAAGCCACAACCTAGCTCCATGGATCGATTGGAACAAATACATGTGGATCTATCGTCGGGAGACCTTGAGCGCAGTGCACAACCTAGCCGGCTCCGTGAGACCGGCGCCGTCGTCGGCGAAGAATAAGATCCGCGGCGGTGAGTCGAGGCGGTCTTTGCCGACAAAGAATCGGGCATTGCGGGTCAGTACCTCAACCCCGGTCTCGGCTATCGGCGGGGCCGGCGCCCGATATGACGGCCGGCTGCGTGTCCTAGTCGCACACCTCATCTGGCTGCCTCAAGACTTCATCACGGCGAGCACCGGTGGTGGAAGTGCGCTCTCGGGGCGCCCACGGCGTTCAGCGGGGCGAGAACGCATGCAGGGGGCGTCGGCGTGCGAGATGTGCCCTATGAAGGCGCCGCGGCACGTCTCACACCGCGGTGGTGTGGGCGTCCGCGCATGGCAGCCCGTCTTCAACGTCGTGGTGGCGTGGTTGGCGGCGACTTCGCTTCGTCCCTGGTGATTTCTACGCATGCACTGCGGGCGCTCAGCTCGGCCTTGTCGGGCCGGGGACGATGGCGACGCCTCTTGGCGGCGACGCACCCTTCCTCAAGGCATCGTCTTCGAGTTTCATGCTCTTATCACCGCCGCCGTCTTCTCTTCGGCCCGCCGCTCCTCCTCCGTGGTGTCTTCAGTCGTCTTGATCGCTTCCCGCACCTATCGGCGCTTCATGTTCTCCTCACTTGGGTTTGTCTAGCTTTGTGGTTGTTGTAGCCATCGCCGTTGTTGTTTCCGCAGATGCTTTGCTGCCGAGCTTCTTGTGGTCGTTTCGGCGGATGCTTTGTCGCCGAGGTGTTCTTTTACAAGCCTGCGTTTCCGGCGTGCGTGTTGCCGCCGAGGTCGCGTGGTTGTTTCCGGCGGATGCTTTGCCGCCGAGGTGGTTCCGTGGACGCTTTGCCACCGAGGTCGCCGTCTTTCCGCGGATGCTTTGCTGCCGAGGTTGCTTTTGACGGATGCTTTGCCGTCGGGGTTCTAGCGGATGCTTTGCCGCTGTTGTCGTCGTTGGCTCCAATCAATGCTTGCTACCTAGGTGTTGAGTTTTGTTTGTAATAGGTTCAGGTGTCGGGGCTGTTAGGTGGAGGGTTCGCCTCACCCCTACCCTTTCGTTTCTTGTTGTTTGTTTGTGCCTGTGTGTCTCGTGAGTAATCTGTGGATTACTTGCGAAACATCTGTAATTTCTAACTTCTCTTAATGCAGTACGTGCCAACGGCACGCTGAAAAAAGACGCCCGCGGCACAGTGCACATCAGGCGGATGAAGAAACATCTGCTCAAGCTCAAGCAACGCTTGCAGTTCTTCCTTCCAAGCAGGCGGTTCCTGAAACGAATGGCTTCCAAACAAGTTTGTCATACAAAAAAGGTACGAACAAGACTTGTTGCCTTAGGTTGATGACATTAAAGTAATATTATTACTTTTTAGCTACATAGATCAAAACGACTGTCTGAACTCATTTAGTGGCAGACCAGATGAAACCGTGGGATTCTGTCTTTCAAGTTGTGAATTGAGGATGTAACTCTATTTGTTGTATGAAACGTACTTTGCGGCCGTGGTTATTTAATTGACGGTGCATGATGTGTTGCTAACTAATGTGTTTCCTAATTTTTGTGTCTTTGTAAATTTACTCGGACGGGTGTGCCGATAAGACCTCGACTCGTTTTAATAGTTGAACACTGGAGGACAGACTCATTTCCTAAGGCTGAGCCATTTCACACTCACAAGCAGAAGAAAAATATCCATACAATGTTTTGTTTGAGCAGACGAAGTAAAAATCACGAGCATTCCACTCCAATATATAAGGCATGTCCATAACAAATTAAGTACTGCGTGGATTAACAAAACAAATGTCTGCCTGATTGATGACACTAGCGAGACATAGTGAAAATGCTAAGGATGACTAGGCACAGTCCAGACTTGATTGATGACACTAGTTCGCTGCCATGCATAGCAGGAAACACTGCGAGCAAGATGGAAAATCTCTTAAAAAAAAGCCACGCGCGCGAACCGATGCCTCAAGCTTTAGTTAGCATGAAGAAACACGCAAAAACATGACCTCGCGCCCCACACAAGTGAGCAAAATTTTCCACCGGCGTGCGTGCTCATGCCTATGGCATCTAGCTATGTCTACGGCTGCAAGCGCGTTCGTGGGCAGCAGCAGCTGTGACGCTGCGCCCTCGTATGAGCCCCCACGCTGCATCTGCTCCAGACTTGTCAAAGCGGTCGGTACGACACCAGAACATTAAATATACTTTGCATGCAAGCTGATAAGATGTACTCCATCCGTCCCTTTTTTATGGTCGCTCGGGAATCGGGAATGTGAGAGAGGCACGCATTCACAACGACAAGAATTACGGGATGGAGGGAGTACTCGAGCACCATATAATGATGACATGACAGTTCAAGCAGGGCGACCGGACCTCCAACGTGCAAGCCAGCTGCACATCCATCGTCCCTGTACATCCAACATCAGTGTTAATAGTTACTCCCTCCGTCCCAAAATAATTCATCATGTTGACTTTAAGATGTTATGTTTGAATTTCGTCTTATTCAAAATTTTTTTATATAAACATCATCCAATTTGATGTGACTTATTTTATTATTAGAGATATTTTAATAATAATTTATTTATTTCCTAAATTGTATAAATAATTTGAATAAGGCAGTGGTCAAATATGATGTCTTAAAGTCAACATGATGAATTATTTTGAGACGGAGGGAGTACAAGGCAAAATGGCCCGTGTCTTGTGATAGTTACAAGGTTGAATTAGGTGGAAGGCCCTAGAAAAATGTTGGTTTAGGTATTGGACCTTTTTTTTCTTGAATTTGGGTAGAAGGCCTCGAAACAATTTTTTCTTAGCTCGTGGGCCTTCCGTCCAGATTCAGCAGCTTAACGGTGTTAACTAGGTGGTAAAAGACAATTTTGCCCTTGAGTCAAAAAAATAAAAAAACAGAATTCCTATCGTTTTATAATATTTTGAGTATATGTATATATTTATACTATTCAATATATAATCACCTACTTCTCAATATATAATATTTTGTACTTATTTGAAATAGAGTACATATAAGCAATATTCTTCGGTTTAATGAGCAGTTCACATATTAACTAAATGCGCCGGAAACTCTGCTCCCCCTTCGTTGCTTGCACGTCCGAGTAATTGCTACGACATTAGGCTCGGAACCTCAATTAGCAACTGGCAACCGTAACGAGCAACTTTCCACTATTCTGAACGCTATAGCATTAGTATGATACTAGGCCAAACTGCGGTCATCAGCTCTCGAAAATCTGAATAAAGCTGCATTAACCAAGTAAGTCATCGGCAAATGGGAACACCAAGAACGTGAGGATTAGCAATAGTGCCGACAAAGCATTACTGCAGAGATTTTATATGGTAACTGCTCATGGAGGTAGTATCTGTTCAGGCTCGTTGGATGCTTTAGAATTGCATAATAATTAGTATAGGACACTTCGCGACAGGGGCCGTCTGCGTCGCCAAGGTAAATATAAATAGTTTTACGCTTACACGAATCTGGAACACTAGCTACCTTGCTGCTGATTTCTGAAGCTAGGATATTTATCTTCCCGATTGAAATATGTGAGTTTGGACAATTTTGTTTTCTCGGTGGTTACCATTTGCAATTCCAAATACTTTGTATGTGCAGTATATGTATATGCAATCCCAGTCACTGTATTGAAATTGACGTGATTATATATTGAATAATATAAATATATACTCAAATTATTATAAACAATAGGAATTCTGTTTTATTTTTTTACTCGGGGGCAAAATTGTCTTTTTACCACCTACTTAACACCGTCAACTGTTGAAAACGAACAGAAGGCTCACGAGCTAAGAAAAATTTATTTTGAGGCCTTCCACCCAAATTCAAGAAAAAAAAGACCCGATACCTAAACTAACATTTTTCCAAGGCCTTCCACCTAATTCTCCCTAGTTACAAAGGCATTAGATGCAATTTAGCGTCTTTCATAAAATAAAGCATTTAAGTTCAGCGGTTTAGCAAATTTATGAAGTTAAATCTTCTTCTGGCTTTTTTCTCAGGATTGCTATTTTTTTTTCGGTGCGCGTAATGCGAGAAAAATTGACCATGGAGGTGGGCGGGCCGGCGGACGGAGGTCTGGATTCAAGGGTGCTGGGAGTTGTTATTATTGCAAGAAGGGACAACACAAACTGTGCATGGCTCCATGCTTATCCATTGCTGCTGGGGCCCGATTGAATCGGTCACTGCATTTATTTGTGCTGTGTTGAAGCAATGCATGCCTGTCAGATGCTGCACTGTTCGAGGGAAGCAAGATGGAACCAATCGTCTGGCTGCAGGCACGGCTGTCCATGAGATCCCTAAAACAATACTCCCTCCGTCCCTTTTTTTATGGTCGCCGAATCGGGAATGTGAGAGAGGCACGGATTCTCAACGACAAAAATTACGGGTTGGAGGGAGTACTCCCTCCGTCCCTTATTAGATGTCATTTTGGGGTGCGTGCGGTCAAACTTTCTCAACTTTGACTAGGTTTGTAGAAAATACGTGCAACATTTATATCTCTAGATAAATTTATTAAAAAACTAGACTTAAAGATCTTTTTAATGATACTAATTACTTAGCATAAATATTTATATATTTTAATATATAATTGCCGGCAGTTTGAAAACGTTGACTTCTCGGGGCGAGAATGATATCTCTATTTAGGGGACGGGGGAGTACTTGAATGGTATTAGAAGTCGTTTTAGACAAATGCGACACGGTCTCCAAAACACAACTTTGACCTCTTATTATTATAGAAAATATTTATGCAAATGTGATATATGTATACTTTTATTAAAGTATTTTTTAAAACAAATTTACTCAAATAATTTTTACTTTTACAAAATCAACAACTTAAAAGTTATTGATGATTTATATTCCCGATGTTTGACCCAAACCTTGTCCAAAACGACTTCTAATACCATCCCGGAGGGAGTATGTGAACTCTGCAGGTGATGCATGCATCGTTTGATTGGCTCGCCATTGCATGAAAAAGCCTTTAGAGCCCAAAATTTGGGCTTGAAAAAAAAAATTGATCGAATTTTGGTCTGAAAAATATAATGTTTCGATGTGATGAGATGTGATGTTTGACCCAAACCTTGTCCAAAACGACTTCTAATACCATCCCGAGGGAGTATGTGAACTCTGCGGGTGATGCATGCATCGTTTGATTGGCTCGCCGTTGCATGAAAAAGCCTTTAGAGCCCAAAATTTGGGCTTGAAAAAAAAATTTGATCGAATTTTGGTCTGAAAAATATAATGTTTCGATGTGATGAGATGTGATGGGAATGTAGGGAATTTTGGAGTGAAGTTGGGCTCCAAACACAACCCATGTATCCTGCCGGTCCACACCCCTAGGACTCGATCCCTTCCGTCGTCCTACATCTTTTATCTGGTGTACTAATCTGATGGTGAAAGAGATCATACTCCATCTGTCCCTAAAAGTCTAAGAAAAACTATGCAATTATATATTAAAATATAAAAATATTTGTGCTAGGTATTTATCGTCATCGGAAAGATCTTCAAGTCCTGAACGTGCTGAGGCTCCTCTTGGGTTCTTGCAAAAGCCCTAGAATATGTGGAAAACTTTAATCACAGCATGGAACATATATAGCACGACTATTCGAAAATGGTGGATATGACGGTTACAAAATGTACTTACCTCACAGGAGCAAACCAAGGCCTTTTTTGCTTATGTAATCGTTATTATTCTTCTTCCACTACCAGACCACAGGTTTTTCCTGTCGGCTTAAGTGTTTCCTGTAGGCATTGTCCAAACCGTCAGGAACTTAAAAAGAACTCCCTGTCGGTTGCTAAAAACGTCAGGAATACGAGATGACTCCTGACGGCTCACGAGGGACCCACAGGGAATCTCTCCCACTCGGCTCACGCGGAATAATCGAAGACACGCTCAAGCCCGCAGACCACTGGGTCCCATGTGCGGACATAAATCTCCAAACCCTATCCACTCACCCCGTTCTATTCCCCTTCACCCGCCGCCGCCACCGCACCCGGAGTTCCGACGCCCGCGCTGCCCCGGGCTGCCTCCACTCCGACGCCAGCGCTGCCCTCACGGCCACGCCGCGGCGGCGCCGCCTCGAGGTGGATCTTCGTCGCCCACGCAGCCACCGTTTCGAGGAAGCTTCACCATGCCCGAGGCGGATCCGCCAAGCCGGCACCGCCCGGCGCGCCGCCGCCAGAGGGGATCTCTTCGCCCGCGCCACCCTCCCAAGGCCGCCACGCCCACGTCTGCGCCGCCACCGACCGTCCCCCGGGGATCCCGAGCGACCACGATTCTGCGGCCCGAAGGCGCCCCGACGCCCCCGCGCCCTTGCCCAGGGCTCCCGAGGCCCGTACCACTGCCTGGTCTCTCCTCCCGATCTGCATTAGGTGCATTGTTTCTCCCTTCCAATCTCGCTCTTAGATCTGGACTCATGTTTCTTTACATGTATACTGGGTCAAAGCAGTTCTTACTGAATTGGTTTTTTTTTGCCTTTGTATAAACTCTACGACTAGCCAAGCAGTAGGTGTCGATGTTTTGGCTTCCAGGGAAGAAGAAAGCAAGCTGAGGCTTCAAGTACTACTAGGTGTGGTATTTTGGTCTTCCATAACCTTTAGTTCATAGTGGTTTCGCCCTTGGAGATTGTATCAGACTAAACATGCTGTGAAGAGGCCACTGAATTTATTTACTATGTTGTCATGAACTTGCAAAGTTGTTATGAACTGTTAATGTTCTGAAAGCTGCAACCAGACTAATCATTTATTTTAGTTCATGAGACACCTGAATTGTAGATAGAAGATACCTGATGGAAAACACATACCTACAAATCTAAAGATCATGAATTGTGTCAGGTCACACATCTAATTCTTTGAACTGGAGACAAACTGTGGTTGATGATTACTACAGTTTTAGTTATTCTTTCTATTTACAATGTGCAGGTGCAGTACCTTTGAAGCATGTGCTTTTTTTTTTCAAGTCATTGTGATCTAGTATAGGACTGACCATTTAATTGTGCATCTGCACCTCTTTAATTGTGGATCTCGTTATAATCTAATCTTGAGTGCTGACTAGCATAGCTCAGCTTAGGACAATAAATGTGTTGATGCCCAAAAGAGGTGTCCTGAGCTGACTTGTTCTTGTTTTGTGTAACTGCAGGCAGCTCTGTGTGGGTGCTGCAAGTGGCCACAGCCAGTTTGCTAGTGACGGAGCAGCAGGTGTTGATGTGCGGACTACCAGAGAGGAAGCAGGCAAGCTTGTTGCTTCAAGTACTAGGTATAAAAATACATCTTCTTCATTTCCTATAATTAGCTCTTGTATTGATCATGATCATTAGACTGTTTGGATATTCGAGTAACGACATTATATGTCAAACTCTGATTTAAGACTAAAAATAGTCAATTTTATTTAACAGAAAGTAGTACATGGAACACATGTTCAGATATTATTCTTTTAAGGCACTTGTTACCTTTAAAGCCAACTAATGGGTTTAACCTTCTTACCCTTGTAGGTGATGACTCGGGATTGAAATGATCTTCATACAACAAAGTTGCTGCTTTTGTAGGGCTTACATGTGCTGCTCACACTAGTACAGTTTATGAACAGATAATCAAGTAGGAAGCCATTTTAATAGTGGCCTGTGAATTTTTGCTCACACTAGCAGTGCTGTTGTGAACTGATAATAAAGTAGGATGCCATTTGGATAGTGGCTTGTGAATGTGTTGAACATGATTGACAGATGATGTGCTAATATTTAGCTCCATGCTAATTTGTGTATATTATGGCTTGTGAAATGTGAATGTGACATGTCTTTAGACACATGGATTGGTATCCCTGCTAAAATTGCATAAATACAATTTTGGTTACTGCATGGTTCTCGTGTGCATATTTTATTCCTGTCGGTTTTTGGCAAACTCGGCGGCTGTGTTGTCGGGAGATACTTCAGACGTAGGCGTCGGGTATTCCCGACAGGAATACATTCCTGGCGGCAGTCTGACAGAACGAACGGTTATTCCTGACGAGCTGTACTCCTGTCGGTGAATTCTGACGGCTGGCCGTCAGAAATACATTCCTGACGGTGTTTAGGCCTTTCCTGACAGTTAGCGGCCGTCAAGAAAAACCCTTGGTCTGGTAGTGTTCCCCCTTGACTTCCGTATTCCAAAGCCCACTTCCATGAATAAACATTGTAGAATTCTTTAGCTTCTTCAAATGAGCTGAATGTGGTACCGATATATGGGAAAAAACCTGGGTCCCCAGCTCGCTCTTTGGATGTTTCAATAGCAGCGTTAATTGCACTTATACCTGGCGGATCTGAACAAGAATCTGGACCTTGTTTCCCTCGTTTCCTGAGGTGAGTTGGGGAGCAAGTGTTTTAGTGAAGTTGTTCTTAGTTTTTTAAAGCAGTGACAAAGTAGTGAAGTATTTTCGCTACCCCTTAGTCTAAACTGGTACTATTAGCATGCATAGTGGTAGATATATCTAAAACTTAAAAGAAACTAGGAGATTACGTACCTCTTTTTGTATCATAAGCTAGTAAGGATCTCAGGCGCTGCATCTCTGAAGCCGTGGCCGGAGTCGAGTGTTGTGCTGGGAGACGATTTTGAGGTTCGTCGCCACTGAAAGTTTGAAGCTCATCCATTGCTGTGGGTTCAGCCGTGTCTCTCGTTGAGCAAAGAGTGTTGAATGAGGGGTGTGGGGGAGGAGGGCTGGGCGTTGAACAAAGAGTGTTGAGCAAAGAGTTTGAAGCTGAATCCTGCTAGCAGATATGAGCTTTATGCCGCCGGGATCTACTTGTCCAATATGATTGTGGTCCCTTTTTAGAATTAAATGCATTTTGTTTTGTAGTTCTGAAATCTGCTGGACCACTTCAAGGGAACGAGTGCACTTTTGGTCGGTTCTAAATCACCGGGTCCACTACTAACCAGCTATCATTACGGCATGTGTTTGTTATAATACACTATATCAGGGCACCGCGCACCCATCGCAGCCGTCCATGCCTCATGCCGTTATGCTTTCGCAGCCGTAGATAAGGGGACACGTCTACCCTGTGACACCCATTTCGCGTTGCCGCCGCCGCCGTCCTTCGCCCACCGCGGCTCGCCACCACGCTCCGCCGCCTGCTGCAGAGCGCGCGTCGACACCGACAGCCCGCTCTGCGCGTTGTCCCGCACGCGCATCCACAGCAGCTCGACGCGGGACTCCACGAGGTAGCTGGTCTGGATGTAGCCAGCGTCGGGCTCGTCGGAGTCCGAGCTCCACCTCCACGTCCACCGGTGGACACCCATGGAGGCGGCTCCGGTGGCCCAGCCGGCCTCCTCCGTCGTCGCGATGCACCATCACGTGTTGCCGCAGCACAAGGATCCTGCTGTCGTGGTTCGCGACGCAGCAGAGCCTGCCGTCGATGGGGAAGCCCAGCTTCTGGTGCATCAGCGTCCACTCGGCGGCGCCGGGGAGCTGGAGGGCCACCTTGATGGCCGTGCCGTAGAAGCTCTTGGGGTCGTAGGAGGAGTACACGAAGGTGGTGCTGTCGCTGGAGACGGCGCTGACGGCCGCATGCTCCGCCGCCCACGACCGGAGCTCGCCCGGGTTGTCCGGCCAGGCTTCGGCTGTGCCGTCGACCGAGTTGGTCAGTCGGGAGGTTGGGCCATCGGGAGGAGGCTGTCGTCGACATGATCGAGGGTCGAAGTTAGGGGCCATCTGGATCGGATCTTCATCGCCAAGCACCAACCTGGCGCGCCAACTGTCGTTGCCTTTTCCGACGAGTAGTTTAGGGTACAGGGGCAGCGAGAGGAATCACGGATGGTGGCTAAACACAGGGACACGATGGTTTAGGCAAGTTCGGGCTGCTAATGCGGAAACCCTACGTCCTGTGGGGTTGGCTATGATTGCTAGGGCTTGAGGCGCACTGCGCATAACCTAGCAGCCAAAGGTGGAGAGATGATGTGCCTCAGGAGGGCTCCCGACCCCTGGTTATATAGCGCCAGGGGTAGGGTTACAGATAGAGTCCTAACCAACTAGGTTACAACATATTTAAAGTAAGTATATCTATATGTAGAATCCCGGTTTCTTAAAATGTACGACAGCTCCGTGAGTCGTATAGCAACTGGTCTTGACCTGATGTCCCGGCCCACCCCCTATTCGGGTGAGGGCCTAAGCCCATCTTGTGGGTATCCGGGTTACGTATTATCGTCAGGCGGTTTCTTCGGCCTTGAGTCGGGCAGCTTCAGCCTGCGTCTTAGCTTTAATAGCATCAGTGGCAGACTGACGAAGTTGCACTTCCTCAGGCTTTAGAGTCTTCAGCTCATTCTTGAAGATAGGAATCTCGAGCTTCTCCGCTGGAATTCGAAAGGACCTTCATTTTCTATAATTACGAGAGAAGGAGGGACGAAAAAGGTGTCACTTACCAACTGAAGTCTCCTCCAAAGAATTAACCTGAGCCTTCAACTGGCTGATTTCCTCTAAGTAAGAGGAAGAATCTATCTGACTCCCATTCTGAGTCATAATCTTCTGCAAACATAAAACTTTTTCTTAACTGGAGTCTTCAATTAATTTAAAATTTAATTGAACACTCGGGGCTACACCTATTAGGTGCGCCAAGGCGCCCCTATCAGTTTCTACAAAGAGAAGTTTCTCCCATACCTTTACAAGGTTCTGGCTCTCTGAAAGGAGCAGACTTGATTCTAAAAGCCGTTCGCCAAGTTCTTTTAGATTCTGGCTTGACTCGGCTACTTCCGGGATGGGAAGGGATGAGCCCCTGTCTCAAGTTTCCCTGTGTCCTTCTTGATGAAGTCGTTGTCAGGAGGACCAGAAGGATCTACGTCTACTGACGTTCTAAAGGATCGAAGATAAAAGAAAGTCAGTATATCGACAACTGAGTCTCAACTCCGGGTTGTGTTTTAAACACTTACTCATTAGAGCATTTAAAGCCTCTCATGAGGTGACGACCGACTTGCACAAGCCCCGAACTCCCTTCGACTGGGATGGCAGCAACAGGCGAAGCAGTCGGCGTCTTTTTATGGCAATCACCTGTCATAGTTTCAAAAGAATCAATATTTATCCTATGAATTGTCAGTTAGCTAGATTAATCACTGATGAACAAGGATCGGACTTATTAAAGAAGGCGAGCCTGTCTCCATTTCCACTCGGGCCCTTTTTTTAGGCTTCTCCGAGTGACCAACTTGTTCCTCCTGGGATCGTTTCTTCTCTACCCCAAAGGTTGTAGCTACTTGTGGTGGCCGCGAAGAGAAGGCTTGCCGATCCTTCAACAATCAGTATGAACCGGTATTCATAAAAAGACTGTCAGCAACAGTCTGAGTCATAGTACTTACTGGAGGAGGTGGTCGAGTCAGCTGATACATCTTCGGGCCATTCTTGTAGGGGGCCACTAGGTCCCCAGGGAGGTGCTCGATCCTGATAAATTCTAGCATCAAGCTCTGGAATTCAACCTGAGGGATTCCGTCCCTCTCCCTGGTTGGGTCATCTTTCCCCTGAAATTCAAACTCGGGATGCAACCTATTCTTGATAGGAGCAATACACCGAGATAGGAGACTGGCGATAATGCCAATGGGGTTCAAGCCGCTCTCTTTTTGCTGCTTTACAAGCGCAAATTTGAGATGACTCGATCTTTGACGGCAACACGGACCACGAAGGTTGTGGACTCGGCGGAAGACCGGAAAAAGGAGGAAGAGAGTTGTTGATATTTTCAGCATAAAACCACTCGGCTTCCCACCCTTGTTTGGGGGAGACCAAGGGAAGTCAAAATATGCTGGGATAACTTCTTTCTGAACCTCTAAGATGGCTCCTCCGATTGTAGAGGGTCTAGCCGAAGTGGGGTGAGGTCGCAGAAGGAAAATCCGGCGGAAAAGAGCGAAATGAGGGCGGATGCCCAGAAAGGCCTCGCATATATGGATATATGCGGAGATGTGAAGAATGGAAATAGGATTGAGGTGGTGAGCTTCGATGCTGTAAAATCCAGAAGACCTCGAAAGAAAGGGGAAACAGGAATTCCAAAACCACGGGGCCAGAAAGATTCGACTAGGATCACCTCACCATCGTTTGGAGAAGGAACCTTCCTCCTGGCTGCTCCTCTCCAGTTGATCATGTCTTTAGCTAGGAGGTGGCTGCGCCCCACCAGACGGTTAAGACATTCTCTAGTACTGACTGAGGTGGGCCACAATTTAGAAGCAGCGGGACCTTGAGTCCTCTTGGCAGGTTTCTTCGTGCGACCCATGGATGAGGAAGGAGGCCGAGTGATTTAAGCCGACGAGGCTGGAAACTTAAGAGAATGGCTAGAGCTTGAAGGCGTGAAGTTCTCATAAGTCTTACCCGTTCCTTTATAGGTGAAAGGGTGGACTCTTCATATTCTTTCACGGCTTGGATGAAGACATCTCCCATCCGACCGTTGAAATCAGGGTTTACCGTTTTAAGTGGGCCTATATTTTGAGTCCCTTAAAAGCTTCAGCCGGTTCAGTGGGTAGGCCCAACTTAACCTCTTTAGGTTAAAAATTTGCCCATGAGGCTTAATCTGTCACCTTAGGTTAATTAACCAAAAGGTTTGCGGAAAAAATGCTGATGGCTTTAAAAATCAATCTTGGTGATTCTTGAAGAGACTAAGGTCTTAAATGATTCAAGAATGGCTCGGAGATTGACTGCTGGTATAAGCGTTCAGGAATTCTCGACCAAAACGAATTATTCATCCGTAGAGGCTTTATGCCGAGTTCACATAATGAGAACCGAGACATAATTCAAATCATGTTTGGTCAGAGAGCCAGGCATGCCTTATGGTCTACAGCCGAGTCTTTGTTCTTTAGTGATTATGGACTCGGGTGCCTTACGAACAACTCGGCTGAAGAGTATGCATATATTGCGAATTACTCGGACTCTTCACTAGAGATGAGGTACACTTCAGCCAATTAAATTTTTTGGGTTTAGAGTCCCTCCTAATCACTCGGTCAGAATTAATATTTCTAGATAAGAGAAGATCAGAACAGGATGAGCCGACTGGCTAAAAATAATGAGTCTACCTCAGCGCGATTATGAGGGACTCGGGGGCTGCTGATGAATACGAAGAACATAGGTACCCCTCTGGGAAGGTTAGGACCTCACTTGGGTAGGAGGTGGGTCCAATCACCAAGGTAGCCAGTGTGATGTGTGACTCGGATTACTGAAGCCGAGTGACCCCTTTGGGCCTATTCTTACTCGGCGTAGGTTTAGTTACCATAACAAAGTTGTAATGCAATAGGAAGTACAGGTACCGAGTCGGATCTGGACTCCGACTGTAGCCCTGCACCTAGGATTATATAACTAGGGCAGGGGCCTCCCTGTCAGGACATCGCCTTTCATTGTGCAACCAGCACGAGAATACAACATCATAGCAGGACGTAGGGTATTACGCCTTTGGCGGCCCAAACCTCTCTTACATCGTGTGTCTCTATGTCTTGTGCTACCCTCTGTGTATCGTCTCGCTACCCCTACACCTAAATCTACTCGTCAAAATAAGCTACGACACCCCCTTAATAGTTTGGCTTTCCTATGGACTCACCTAGCTACACAACAACACGGCGTTCGTCACACAAGACGACACTCGACTTCTATTGCGTCCTTAGCCTTCGTGACCATCCATCTTCTCCGCCGACTACATGCACACAGCATCGGGTTAATGCACCTAGGAACAGGCCCAACTCCCTCCGTGTTTGGCTTCGAGAGACTTTCGTGTGATCTTCCATGATTAAGTGTAGAGTTGAAACACGAAAGCACAAAGCTATCGGTAGCAACGATCGTGTTGACATCAATCATCAAAATCCATACTTGAAGGGTGGCAAGATCCTTACACAACTACATCAATGGACCGCTACAATGCCCGACCACAATTAGTTATCGAGCTAAGAATCCATAGTAGCTAACTTGATCGGCAACAACATGGTTGCGGGCTGCCTTCTCAACCCTCGCGACCCGAGCTGGCTTGGATCTGTAATGGACGATATGTCCATATACACCCCCGACCTCGGGAGTGGTTCATTGAGGCGGCGTCGCGCCTCGGTGGAACTTGAGGCGGCAAAGCCCTCCACTAGTTACGGATCATCGACCCCAACCCGTCTCTCTGGTTTTGCTTTAGTGGAACTTGATGTTAGTGGTTCTGAATCTTTAGTCATGCTGTTCCTGATTTTGCTAGATGCTGCCGTGGTGGGACTATCTTACGCACATCTTGCGGATGGTCGGTGGGGAGATGCCCCGATATTTATGACCGTGTACACCCCAGAACACGTGCCGGGCTCCCCAACACTCTTTCCAGTGTAGTACGGGGTATCATTCGATCAGACGTGGTGGCCATGGGCAGACCTTGCCACCATTGTCGCCACTGGTGAGTTTCATTACGTAGATTGTATGTCAAAGAGATCTGTTGTGGAGGCGACACGGAAGAGGTATGGGAGAAGGCTGGGATCATTGTCCCCGAGTTGCACTACTTCAAGCTCAAACCGCACGAGGCGGGTGATCCGACTGTAACACATACGGCTATCGCAGTCTACAAGTCCTTCAAGCATCGCAGGGTAAGCACAAATAATGACAACCATCTGTTGATCTTCTCTCACCTAGAAGTACCGACAATGTCAATATGTTTACGTGCGAGGATTGGGCAAATAACAACTTCCTCCTGGCCTAGCCAAGCCTAAAGTACATCCTACACTTTGTTGCTGATAGGCTAGGCTACACAGTTCGTTGTCCTGCGCCAGTTCATGAAATCGACCGAGGCATCCAACAATATCAGACAGAGGTGAAGTTCATTGGATAGATCCCTGATAGGGGCAACTTCGCCGTCCTGGGTACTGTTGAGAACCGGCCCTACTTAGCCATTTAATTGCTCTCCTAAACATGCTACTCTACTTGGAAAGTCACAAGGGCACTGACATTGTAGATGTCAACCTGCCCAATATCTTTCGGCAGTCGGCCTTCTAGATGACTAGCTAGAGTTGCTTATGTGTAATGTGGCTAATTAAGTAGGAATTTGGGGTCAGTGTTGAACTTTATCTATTCGAGCTAACTATATATATATGGTCTGTGTGTGCTTCGTTCTGAATATTGTGGATTATTTGGGATGAATTCTGATGTGCTCTGCCTCGGCAACCAAAGGTGGCTGTGGCTACAACTTGCCACCCGCCTGTAGCAACGCAATTGTAGCAGCTGGCGCAGACAAACGGCCGCTTGTGTAAAAGAGATACCGAGGTGGTGCAAAAATAAGTCGCCGGTGGATAAGAGTTACCAGACGCGGTGCTATGTACCAACCGCCTGTGTTACGCTGCTTTCATAGGCGGAGCAAGAACCGAGCCGCCTTTGGTTACCTCTTTTCGCGGGCGGTCCATCTAGAATACCACCTCTGTAAAGCCTTTACACGCTAAAAAAAACCGACAATGGAAATGTCCCACTTTTTCTGAGACCCACGAGTAGAGGCGGGCTAAGAAACGCCTACGTAGATGCCTTGCCGCCCGCCCGCAAAAAACGTTTTCTGTACTAGTGGCCATGTTTTGCAATAATTAAAACATCAAACTTAAAACTTGACTATATATTGTGCATGCTATATTCTTTACAAAATAATTTGTTTTTGTTGCATAGACCTACTTGAATGAAGCCCTACCTTATATTGTTTGAATCATGCCTTGCTCAACCTAGGATTAATTCATCATTTGTATTAAAAATGATGAATGATGCCTTGTTTAGTAAAATGCTTAGGGAAAATTACCTTTATGCTTAAGCATGATTTTCACTCTTCTTTAAACATGTTTTTGCAAAATGTGTGAAGCCTTTTAATGTGAGTGTTTTTTGAAAATGGTGCTCTCATAAAAAAAAAGTATTTCGTGTAAAACCTTTTAGTGTGAGTATTTTGAAAAGGGTATTTTATAAACAAAAGCATTTTTGTGTAAAACCTCTTGGTGTGAATAATTTAAAAAGGGTATTTTATAAACAAAAGCATTTTTTGGGTATTTTATAAACAAAAGCAATTTGTGTAAAACCTTTTGGTGTGACTAATTTAAAAAGGGTATTTTATAAACAAAAGCATTATGTGTAAAACCTTTTGGTGTGAGTAATTTTAAAAAGGTATTTTATAAACAAAAGCAATTTGTGTAAAACCTTTTGGTGTGAGTAATTTAAAAAGGGTATTTTATAAACAAAAGTATTTTCTGTAAAACCTTTTGATGTGAGTAATTTAAAAAGTATCTATACTATATATACTGAAAATCTGCAGGTGGTCGTGGGCGGTCGTGAGTCCAGCGCCCTCCCACCTGAGTTTGGCGCCGACAGGTGGGCCATGACAACTGACCTAGCGCCTCCCCCAGTCCCCCGACCGAAACACACCGCCAGGAAAAAAAAAAAAAAAAAAAAAAACATAGCTCGGATCCGAATCCCTACGCCGCCGCCGTAGACATCTCCCCACACCCCCGGCGCGCCTGCGCGCTGCCGGCCGGTTCTCCCCCTCCGCCGCAGGCGCTGCCTCCCGTTGCGCCACTGGATTTCCCCTCCTCTGCAGCCGCCGCCTCCTGTCGTACGCCACCTGTTCTCGGGCCCGATCTTCGCCGCCGGTGATAAGTGCTTCAATATACCGCGAGATTTGGAGTTCCCCGCCATGGGGGTGCCGCAACCACCGTGCGGGAGCAAGCAAACATCGCCTCTTCATGCATCTGGTGGCCGCACCATTCGGGACCGCCTGAGCCCTCTGTGCCGTGCTACGAGAGGTGTGGTACTCCCCTTCCCTCCCTCTGAGACACTACCCCCCTTCCCTCCCTCCCCAGCTGCCGCCATACCTACCTATGCTGCCTCCTGTGACCAGATTTTTTTTATGTCCAAAACACGAATCTGCAGCACGCGGACGCGTCACTCGGCCTGGAAACCACTCTTACTGCGCAATATAATTCAAGTGGCAGAGGAGAGGGGCTCACGCTGCTGAAGCTCCATACCATGGAGGCAAGAAGCCACTTGCTGGTCACCCCTCGTATTGTCAAGAATCCACTCAGATCGAAGGAAGCGTGAGGAAAGGTATGGCCACATAGCTTTTAGTTCCTGATGAATTTCTGTGAATGCCGATGAGTTGAGCAGTAATGACTAACTCAGCGTCTATGTAATTTGTGGCTACCTGTAATGCCTAGGTATGCAACTCACTCCAATAGAAATCTCTACTGTCCAAGAATGCATGTATATGCCTAGGCACTCACAAATTTTGCATCTGTTCATTTTTCAATTTCACGTGGAAGGCAGAGCAAGAGTTCGAGTTTTTGCCTTGCTGCCTTTTCTCTTTTCTTTTCTTGGCGTTGTGATCTGAATTTTGGTTTGGTTATTCAATTTGTAGTTATTAGTTGGTGAAATACTGCTCTGCTATCTGATCAGTTCGTTGTTTTCCTTCCAGGTTTCCGGTTATTATGGGAGCCAGGGGTACTAAGATTTTTTTTTCCTCCCAGAGATGACTGAAGGTTCTGGATGGCAAGGTAAACTCAATATAATCTTTCCGAGATTTGTTCTTCTGATTTGACATTGAGATAGAGGGAGGACTGCAACCATTCTTCAAATCTTAGCCATGGTGATTTAGAGGGATACAGATTGAAGATCTGACTATATTGTGCTTTTGAATGCATGTCTTGAGTTATTAGATGGCAATCAATCATCTGTAGTCTTGGATGTATTTTCTTTATTTTGGTTTATAGAATCCTGTAAGTTGGTTAAAATGATTATTAGCATATAGGTGGTACTTGTATTTTTTTTTTTTAAAAGAAGAGAATTGGCAGTTTTCCTGAATTCAAACATGATGTTTGCAGATTTTGACTAAATCTAACCAAGCATAAGATTTGGTACTTAATATAACACTTCCCTCATTAACTAACTTGAAATTAGCTGATAGCTCAATAAAGGGTGCAACTCATTAGTGACGTCCGACTTCCACTATCCCATGGCTTGCTCATTGCAGAATCTTGGTGCAAGTCTGAATAAAGGGTTAGTGCCCGTGCATTCAGTCACTTGACAGGTTAGAATTTTGCATATACAATTGCAGGCAGGGATGTTTCTATGTTTTAGGCTAAATTTCTTCCAATTTTGGTCTGTTTTACAGTAGAACGTTGTTTTTTTATTTTCTCACGGCATGCTCTTTATCAGTGGAATATTGGCCTGTTCCTCAAGAATGATGGCTTGATTTCTATATGCTTGATGGCCTGTCACTAAGGAACAATTTCCTTTATAGTTCAGAGCAATAAATCAAGTCAACTGACTAATTTTGTCAAAGCGACTTCCTGGGAACAAGAGTCCTGTAGAAATAACATTAGAAGCCATTGGAGGTTTGGCACTGGCAGGGAATAAAAGAACACATACATTTACCATATACATATATATTATCCAAAACATTTCATGGCTTTGTTTATCTCTCTGTCCTGCATCCTCTCGTTGGTTTGCTTTCTAACGATTGTTTATCATTATAATAGCTGCACGAAGATACCGTGGATGATGGTTCAAGAGGAAGCTTTTCTACGGCCATAAACAAGGCACAGGGACAGACTTTCAAATGTTGGTGTCTATTTGCATGATCCAGTATTTTTCATATGGACAACTAATGTTGCTCTTTCTAGAGCTTTCAAGGAGTAACGTCACTTTCATGTGTAAATGGAACTATAACTGGAACTGTGTCACTAAAATTATTAATGCATTTTTGCTTAGTTGATGTGTAACTAATGTCACTAAAATTATCGGGGTTTGTAAGATATGTTTTCCGTAGCGAAGCACGGGCATCCTACTAGTTTTATAAACAAAAGCATTTTGTGTAAAAGACCTTTTGGAATATTACGCTTAGGTTAAAAATATGCTTCTTTTAATCAAGCTTAGTTTTTCATTTCTTTTAATCATGTTTGTGCAACTGTGTGGAACTGTGTGATCCTTGGTGTGTGAGTGACTTACAACAGGTAGAAATGTTTTAGTGCGGGGGTGAGCAACGGCAGAGTGCCTACTTATGCTAAGGAGAGCTTGCCCTGGCCGATTAAGGACAGGTTCGTTGTTACATCTCACCTAGCGCTTATAGTGCAGCCATACGTCTGGTATGGAACAGACTCGGTCTCATACCGCACTTTCTTACCGTGTGTTTGGATGCGGGATCGCTGGGTTGGGATGGCTCCAACCCTCGTTCGGGACGGAGCCATTTCCGTTCGTGTTTGGTTGCAATCTTGATTTTTGGGGATGGAGTGGCTCCATCTCGTGTTTGGTTGGAGTGATCGGAACCAAAAACGGAATTGGGGTGTAACAGAGTTATTTTTGTCATTTTGCATTAGGACCCCGGAGTTTATCGAAATCCACTAGGGTCGATCTAAAATTCCTTCTCTCCGGTTATTTTACCTAAACTACCCCGAGAGTGAAATAAAAATTCTGTTGATACCCTCTTTCTCCCTACGCACGGTTCCCGGCGCCGGCGTGGCCGTCGCGCCGCCCTGCCGCGCTGGCCGACCGAGGCCACGCCCCGCCGCGCCGGAGGGGACTGGAGGCCGCGCCGCCCGTCGCGTCAGCGCCGCCGGCGGAGCCGCAGTCGCGCCGCCGTCCCCGAGGTCGCTCCCCCCCGCGCCCGCCGCCGCCCGTCCCTAGAAGGTGCGCCGCCCTGGCCAGCTGGAGGAGCGCCAACCCTCGCCGCGTGCCGCCGTCCGCGAGATTTCAACAGAGAAACGGGATGGAGAAACGGAACCCGCGTTTCTAGAACGGGGGTTCGCCTCCGTCCGTGAGATTTCGGGAGGCCGGACGGAGGCGACCCGCATCTTCAGCCGAATATTCCTCTCTGGGTTGGCTCTGGCCCCTTGCTTCCTCCATCCAAACACTCAAAAAAGGGGTTCAACTCAACCCGGCTCGCTCCGCTCTCCAACCAAACACACGGTTAGAGCCTCAACTCACCCGGAGGCAGGGTGCAGCGGGCACCAGGAGTGGACCCGGGGACTGTGTGGCGGAACCATGGTCTGGCCCGGCATGGGCTGTGTGGGAACTCGTGCTAAGATATTAAATTCGGACAGAGTCCTCACTCTCTTTTTACATTGCATGCATTATAAAGGGCCCATGGTCGTCAAGTCCTGTGGGTGGTTGTTTATGATTCGCGAAGTGGGCTCGTTATGCTTGATTCAACTCAAGTATATTGTGTGGGTAAGATGTACTACCTCTGAAGAGTGTAGATCTATCTGAATAGCTGTGCATACGGTCAATGGTATCGTTATGGTGGGGTCTTAATGATTAGACTTTTGACGTGAGTAACCTTTTGACGTGAGTACTTTTGTGTGCATGTTTTGAGAAAACCATTGTTTTATTTTTACTGTGTGGAACTGTGTGGTTTTACTGGACAAAGAAGATCCAATATTTTTGGATTCTCTTTCACCTATAAATATTTTGAGGCGTGTCGAGCCTCATGTTTTCGGGAACTATCGGGACCGAAGTAATCTCCCCAGACCTTTTTGATACTTGACGATCTCTATCTTTCCTTGTTTTCTTTAAAATAATCACAGTAATAATAACACTTGCATTAAAATCTTGCTTTCTGGAAACTATAAAACCATAATCCTATGCTTGTTCCTACCCTATGCATTTATATAATTTTGCAGTAGTAGTAGGGCTTGTTGAGCACATTCTGTGCTCATGATACATCTTTGTGGTTTTTCAGCAGAAGGATACGAACACAACTTAGGTTCCGCTGCAATGCTTCTATAAGGCCGACGTGCCCTGGTAAGACTACATATTATTAACACTTTTATGTAATGGAAACGATGTATGGGAGTGGTACATTTCTGTTTTTGTGCGTATCAGCTACTGATCCAAGGACTGATACGGTAAGCACAGTGGATCCTACAAATGGGGTCTGACAGTTTTTCTAGTATAAGTATCTTTTCCTACAATTTTAGCACATTGCTAACAATATTATTCTCGATACACTCATTACCTACGGTTCAAAAAAGAAATCGTCAAGAAATTGTATTGGTCTTGTAGTGCATTCCTACGCTGATCTTTAGAGGATAGGCTCTGGCAGTATATCAGGTCCGATGTGGTTCCTCAATCATTCAAGGCGAGTCTTCACTCGGTAATGACCCATCTACATAATCTTTGCCTCCTTATATACGGTTGTGACAGTAATTCAATAGGTGTATTGATTACTCGCTCCCTCCTTTCAGAAATATAGTGACTTTTAGTTTTGTCCGAAGTCAAAAGTTTTTAGGTTAAGTTGACCAATGATATCTATAAAAATAAGTTATTCTGAATTAAAAGAGTTGCATATTGTGATAGTTGGTTCTACGAGTAATCTAGCAATATCAGTTTTATGTTCTCATTCTTTATGAATTTTTTGTTATTAATGGTCGAAGTTTAAAATGTTTGACTTAGGACAAACCTAAAAGTTACTATATTTCTGGATAGAGGAAGTACAATTTAAAGCAGTTGTCTAACATGTTTTCATTTACACTCAAAACATTTAGTTGGTCACTTGTTGCTACTATCGACGCCAAGTGATCGGTAATGAATCATGCATTATTTCTGTGATCAGCTGAGAGCGTTGGCCCTTCGGTGAGCCACAACAGCCTGAAGAAGTGTAATACCTGATGTTGCTGGTGAACCGTTCAGCAAGACAAATCGCGTAGCAAACATATAAGGTGATCACTTGCTAGAATTTGAGATTCTGAACACAAACAACTGAAATAAAATTACAAGAAAGGGAGTTCACTTGACAAGCACAGGAGAAACTGTTCATCGACAAAACTTTGAGCATAGGATTCCGTGAATAAGGCAAAGAATAAGTACTAACTGAAACCATTATAAATCACTCAATTATTCAGTGCCAAATAGAATAAAATAAAACAAAATAAAATAACTCGTTAAATAGTTCAACTGCCTGTATTTTACTTACCCAAGCAAAGCTTAATCTTCAGATGAGTTCTGGCCATACTTATCTCCGTTAAGTAGATCTGGGTGTACACGAATGACTCGTATATACCATTTGTACGGTTACGATAGTAACACTTTGGACGTGTGCCATTCAAATTATAGGCTATTACTCCAAACCATTCAACCAAAAAGATTACATCCTTGTAAGGATGGAAACCAAGAACATCAAGTCTTGCGTTGTGCCAGTCACATTCAACTTTAGGTGTAAAAATATCGTCATTGTCGGAGTCCCACTCAAATCTCTCTTTCGACAAAGTTTTGCAATTAGCGCCAATGTCACGCTCATCAATATCCTCCTCCTCGTCCCCCTCTTCTTCTTCCTCTTCTTCGACAGTCCCAGATCCATCCAGCTGCCTACCATTATTGTAGGGAATCGATGCTACATGTTTCACATGACGCCCAAGGTCATCATTATATTTCAAGATCCACTCCATCTGCCCACGTGATTCATTGAGCGCCCAAATATGTAGTTGGCAGTGAGCAACTATTCTAAAGCACACATCCTTTTCAAGTATCCCAAGATACGGTTTTGCATTGTTAGCGCTTGCTGGTGCTCTTACACTATTACAGAAATCGCTAGTACTGGCAATTCGAAACTGGCCTTCACAGGCGGTTCTGGAATAGCCAGGTGCGCACTCATCGATGAAAGGACCCTCCATCACCGACGGTTCCCCACCCGCCGGTGAAAAAGAGCACTTGTTGTTCCCACCCGCCCAGTGAAAAATTTTTTAGAATACAAAAAGAAAGAAAATGGAGCATCCACAGGACCCCACCTAGCCTGTGCTCATCGGAACCCGCGGCCGCCCGGGCGCCATGCCCACCGGTGCCCGCACGCTAGATCTGTAATAGGGGAGGGAGGGGGGGAGGGAAGGAGGGGCTGCCGCGTCGTGGGCCGCTGCCCCGCCGCCCCACGCTCGGCACCGCCACCGCTGCCTCGCGCGTACCTCCCGCGGCAGGCACAACCACCGCGTCGGGGAACCGCCGGTGCTGCATCCGCCGCGCCGTGAGCCAACGCCCCCGTGCTGCCCCCCATCTCCACAGCCGCCTCGAGTAGCCCGGTGCCGTGGCCGCCCCACACGACGCCCGCCCGGTGCCACCGCCAGCGTGGTGCGGCCTCCAGCAAGGCCACGCCATCGGATCGCCGCATCCGCCAGATCTACCACAGGGCGGTGCCTAGCTGTTGCCACCGTGAAGGGGCCGGCGCTCCTCCTGCGACCGCCCTACGCCAAGGCCATTGGACACCTTACGCGGCGCCACCGCCACCGGGGCCGCCGCCTCCATCGACCCGGATCCGCCCGCTCCGGGGCGTACGCATGGAGAGGGAAGAGGGAGGGGGAGGGAGGGAGAGAGGGAGGGAAGGGAAAGAGAGGGGTGTGGAGGAGAGAGAGGTGAGAGAGAAGAGGAGAGTGAGGTGTGGCCGGTTGAGGGCAATTGAGTGAGAGAGAAGAGTAGGTAGCCTGGATGCAAGAGTTGTTTTCAATGTGGCCAAGTTAAATTTCGGGTTCGGTACCACGGTATCACACAGGCGGTTTTTATCAACCGCGGCGGTGAAACTATCACTGAACCGCATGTGATACCTTAGCATCACTGGCAGTTCTTAGGAGAAAAAGATATCACATGCGGTTCATGGTACGAACCGCCCCGTAGCTTATCCTTGATGATTCCAAATGACCCATTTGTTGGTATACCTTATAGCATAAAATATAGAGGCTTTTAAAACGAAAATAAGGGCTTAAAATGAATATCAACATAGTATAGGGGCTTAACTAACATGATTCCACTAGTTTTGGTGATTTATATATTTTTCAGGGATTAAACAGAAAATGCCCAAGAGTTTGCAAGCCTTACGACATAAAGACGTGTCCGTGGCGTAACCCAACGTGGAACATACACTAGAACATTCGGAAGAGACCAGAGAGCACTAGAAAGAGGATGGGACCCACTGGCGCCCGGGGGGCGGCGGCGGCCGCCGCCCGTGGGGCCCCCAATAAACACCTGCCGTAGGTCGGTTCACAACCGCCATTAAGAAGAGATCTACACCGTTGCTCAAGGTCGGTTTGATCCAAGGGCTGTCGTGCATCGCCTAGGGCTATATAACAAGACCCCCTGACCCCTGGGTGAAACCCTAATTCATTCTAATTCATTCCAACTCCAAGTCATCAAGTCAAGATCCCAAGCCCTAGTTCCACCATATTAGAGCATTAGCTATCTAGGCTAGTTCTAGAGGAAGTCAAGTATTGTCTTGGATTCCCGATCGTCAAGAAGTAGCGGGCCCGGCGCCTCGTGGCTTCTCTCTTGTATTTGATCTTGTAAGTATTTTGGTTATTTACAATTGCTATGACATTGCTCTATTTAATGATTATATTCTTAGTTATATGCTTCAATGTCTATTATGATTATATATCTAGTATAGCTAGATTGTCTTTATATTCAAGCATGGAGTCGTATAGCGCTCACTTAATGACGTCTTGGGTGAGTGGCCAACAATGTGTAAACGTGGTGTTTATACAACGTTTGCCTGCGACATCACCCTATATTCCGGGACGTGTGGTAGATCGTGGATGTGACACTCCCATTGAGTCCTTTGGAGTCCACCCCCCGAATGTAGGGCTAGTTGAACTTTGTTACTATGGTAGGTTGGTTTTGTTCCTAATCTTCCTTAGTAATATTCACCATGTGTAGATATATTGCTTCCTCGCCATGATTGCTAGGTGTATTGCACTAATCTTAGTATGCATTGACATATAAGTAGGAGTAACCTAGGAATATTCTGTCTATTCTACCTATACCATCTATTTGCCCTTTTATGACACATTCTAGTGGCACACGATGATCTTTGACTTGGCACTTATCATTTATCTTTATTATCTTTATATGACTTACCCCTGTTCAGAGTAGTTAGATTACATATGGTTATTCTACTTTACCACACTGCATGTGACCTCAATCAATCTACCCATAACCTACCCCTTCCCTGTGGAACATATAAATACGATACCCGGATAGACTCGGTGAAGTGCTACAATGGGTTATTCTATCGTGCGCTTGCGCATACCAAATAGATATTATCATTGCAAGAGATTCAAGTGTCATATTAAGAATATCCGTTCACGCATTTCTTTAGCGTTGTGAGCTAGGGTGAGACTAGTTTCGTAGGCAATGCTAGAATGTATGGTATAGCTTTTTGTGCCTATCGTGGTGAGATTAACTCCACCATAGATAATGTTCTGAGTCACACACCATAACTAACACCGTCTAACTTTATTAACTCTCCGCTCGACTTTTATTGGAATGTGAGATTAACTCCACATCCGAGCTAACTTATTAGATAGATCCCCTTATACATTTTCGGCGCGCCGTCTAGGGTTGGATCTTAGATCCATCCTTTTGTGATTGCGTTATGAAATGTCAACAAGCATTTCGGCGCCGTTGCTTGCGGAAGGGTGCTAGCCAAACAAATACACATATTTGGATAGATTGATATCACTTGCATCACGTAAGGTATTGAGGACACCATTAGTCACTACTCGAACAGGATTACCCTTGTTTTGTCTACATGTGTTATCTTATGCGGGGTAATGAATGAATTGGAGTGATCGTCCGGGATAATTATATTGAAGATCTAGAAGTATCGAAGGGCAAGATCCAAGCTTAGAAAGAAAAAAAAACAACTCCAACACCTTCGTCCCCGGACGATCATTAATCAAGGCGAAGCTTAACACCGTTTTTGAGGCTATGGCTACAAGATACTATGAGAGTTCTCTATTTCAGCCTACGGTCAATAGGTGCGGGGTTGAGATTGGGGACAATGACTTTCAACTCAAGCTTGGGCTCATCAACATGTTACAAGCTAGCCAATTTTGTGGAAAGGCACACGAAGATGTGAGTGCTCATCTCCAACGTTTTCGTGGAGGTCTACAAAGATTTCTTACACCATTAAGAAGAGTACCAAGAGACGCCATCCTACTTCACCTCTTCCCATTTTCACTCTTGGGAAAGGCAAGTAGTGGTTCTGTGATAAAGAAAAATACTACATGGTCACTGCTCTCTCTTGCCTTCCTAGTCAAGTTCTTTCCTATAGGCAATACAAGTGCCTTACGGAAAAGTTATCCAATTACCCGGCAACAACATGATGAATCTATCCCGAAGTGTGGGAGCACTTCCAAGATTATATCTCTGAATAACCACATCACGGGATGGAGAAGTGGCTACTCATGTAGACCTTCTACCACGAGTTCAAGTACTCGTGAGACCATGAATGTTGTTGTTGAGGTGCTTTCCTATCACTTACACTCATTAAATCTATTGAACTTGTGGAGAAGATACCTTCCAACCAGAGATGGAACGAAGAACGTCAACCCTACAAGAGATCAAGACGAATGCACCGGCTTAAAAAGGGCACACAAACAACTGCCCAAAAGATTGAAGAGGATGTGAGTTACAACAATAATAACAACTATCATCCTCAACAGAATCGAGGTTGGAACCAACGGAGGCCCAGCTACCAAGGTTTCTACTTCAAAGAGTTTGAAAGAAAGGATGAAAAGATGACTCCCTACCACCTGATAAAGATGATCTAGGGAGACTGTCATCCCCATCAGAATTGGACCCACACCATTGAGGCCACGCTATGTGACTTTGAGTCAAGCATCAGCATCATGCCTAAGCTTGCAGACCAGTCACCCAGCTACCCCAAAGGAATAATTGAAGATGTGAAGTATGGTTGGACACTCATGTGTGCTAGCAGACTTTTGCGGTTATTTAAGGAAGAGATAAAAAGGGCACCAATCATATCAGGCCAACCATCTTGAGCACTACCAAAGCTATCATCTACACCATCAGTTCAAAAATCTGCTTCACCATCAAGGGGAGAAGAGAGAGATTCAACTTCAAGGATAAGACACCTACATCTTCTGCTCACCCTCGAACACCATACCTCTACGAGTTGACACCAGAACTTATGATGAAAACCATCAACAAAAAGAGGAACAAAAATAAGAACAAAAAGGCTCAGCCTACAAAGAAGATCCAGGCGTCACGACCATAGCATGTTCCATCAACCAGTTGACCTTCAACAACACTTATTGACATGGGATCTGGCATCAACCTAATGGCAAAGGTAATATATGAATTATTATTTGGTAAGATGCCTTTGTACCCAACATATGTACAGCTGTAGATGGCAGACAAATCATGTCGATTTCTGGAAGGAATTGCTAGAGACACACCCGTACAAATCAATGAGCACTATGTCCTTGCCGACTTCTTAGTCATGGACATGGGGAAGAATAGGATCCACCACTAGTGCTGGGGAGATCTTTCCTCAACACCACGTGCGCCATCATCTACATCCAATTGAGAGAGATCCACTTCCAGTTTCCTATGGAGAAAGGTACGCTTGTACTTTAATAGTTACACTAATTATGAACAGCCAAAGAAGAACGGGACAAAGATGCAAGGAGCGAGCTTGGGGAGGAAGGCCAATTCCTCTACAAGATGATCCATCGTACTCTTCCTCTTCACATACCCTCGTCACTCCACACGCTGGTTTGAAACCTCTCCATTCACTATTGCTCTTTTCCACAAGTTTGAATGATTTTGTTGCATGAAAATTAAACTTAAGGTTGAATAAAATCATTCCTTTAGAAAAGCAAAGTGAACACTTAAACATGAGATAAATGATCTATGCTAAAATCTTCATCCAAAACTTTTCGGTAGCATAGAAAGTGACCTTTAGCCCCCGTGGACAACACTATCCTTGTTACTACTTATATATTCCTTCGGGTATGTGTTATCCACTAATGAAACAGGAATACAACCATAAGAGGAGCAAAAGGCCCTAACACAATTCAAAGGACAAGAAAGAAAGGATGATGCAATAAAGGAGATAAGTTAGGAACAAGATACACAAGAGGCCAAAGAAGAAAAGCTTCGAAAGCGTGGAAGGAAAGAACCACTACAAGGTGTTACAAAGGTGCCGTCACATTCAAATAAAAGGTAACATCTTGAGGTAAGTTGTCATTAATTAAGCTTTACCTTAATTATGGCCTGTTCATAAATAATGAACCAAACATGTTAGAGTAACAACCTTGTTTGATCTAGCTTTATTAGCTCAACTTGTTTTGTTTCTTTATTTGTTCCTATATACCACTCTCCCCGATCTCATAGTCCCCAACCGTATAAGTCAAAAACGTTATGCATCCCGCTTTGGAAGATAATCATAATCATTAAACCTTGGATGCCTAATTTGCTGATCTTATCACCCTTGTCATAAACAACAACAACAATAATAATAAACATTAACTCTATCTTGTTTAATGTGCCTAAGGTTAGAGAATAATGAATAAAGTTATGGTTACGTTGGTGTTTTCCCACCAACAGGCCCATGCACTTGATCTCTACCTTGTCTTTGCAAACAGGACACACTTCGAGCAAAATGTGGAGGAGTCCTCATCACCCCCAAAATTCTATAAGTATGTGTCCTGAACCCACAAGGTATGCACACTAAATAAGATGTTGCCCACTTCCACTATCAAAGTTTCACTTTAAACCATGGGACCAACAAAGAACAAGGGTGATGCCATCATCTCAAGAGACGAACCGCCAAGATCTAATAATGCACTTGAGAAGTGAGTAAGGTAAGAAGTCTTGTTCGGAAGACTTTAAATCACCGAACCCTCGCCGAAAAGGTAACTCGATAAGTTATCCATATTTAATTCCCAAAGCATTGCATATTTACTTTCATTAATTGCATAGCATATTTCCCTTTTCCAAATTGCATTAGAAAAGATAATAAAAATGTTTAATGTTTTACCATGTCTAAAAACTTAAAGCCCCATGTGAGTAAATCCGAGGTTTAACACCCTCGAGAGATATTTCTTGTGGTGGCATAAAAATAAAATAAAGATGCATTCATAAGTTCTTCATCTTTTCTTGCATACAAATAAAGAAAACCCCAAAAAAATATTTTTTGCAAGCTAAAAGATCCCTGCGACAAAAGTAAAGTGGCTAAACTCTAACGCCTAATCGAAGTTCCACTAGCTTTGTTGTCTATTTGAGTTTAGCGGGATTTTGAAGGGAGAGAGACATGATGAGCCGACACCATTGTCACCATCTACCTCAACTTCCACATCATCAACCCGATTTTCCAATCTAGCTTGGGGAGAGCACCCCCGATTATCCCGATAAGTATCTCTACTACTACTACTACTATTATTACTAGCTAGATATTTGGTTTGCTTAGTTTGCTTAAGTTGCTTAGAATGAGTCTACATAATCTTTAAAGAGTCCCGAATAAAATGATCAAGAGAGAGTGTACACCTTTTACGCTTTTGCTCAACTAAAAGAACTTAAAAATAAAGGAGATGATGAATAGTTGCTCGTCTAATACCTTTTCAAGTACCTAGCTTTTCAAGCTTAATTTCCCTCGAAGCTTAAACGAACCGCTTTTGACTTGAGATTTACTCTAAAACCTGAAATCTGCGTGGATTGCAAATGCTTGCTCTAGAGTCTAGGTAATTGACGGATATGATATATGAAAGTTTTGAGCTGCTATTTCTCTTACTCCTAGTGACACTAGATTTCCGGAGATTTATCTTTTAAAAATTATAAATACACATGATGAGTTCTGTATGACAGAGTGTTGAAACTCCTACCACGACCATATATACATGCTCCATAGATTAGGAAAACCCTTTGATATATAGGCTGCTTGCTTTGCATTGAGTTTGGTCAATCTTTGTCAACCCTTAGAAACTTGTCATCTTGATGTACACTCCATCCATCCACCACATCCATATATTCCATTCCACTAGACTCCATTCATATATATATGTCGCTTCTATCCCGAAGTGCGTATCTACCATACACATCCATTATATATCCGCCAAATATGTTCCACTCCTATTCTGGGAGAAGAGCAA
Source organism: Hyparrhenia diplandra (assembly GCA_015847255.1). Taxonomy (NCBI): domain Eukaryota; kingdom Viridiplantae; phylum Streptophyta; class Magnoliopsida; order Poales; family Poaceae; genus Hyparrhenia; species Hyparrhenia diplandra. The sequence goes on from JADLZK010008912.1 coordinate 44,445, forward strand.
CCAAAAATATTCCATTCAGTCAACAATCTTATAAAGCTCTATTATTCTTGTTTATCTCTCAAAAGTTTATTGCAAAAAGAGACTTGGGTTGTAATTAAAAAAAAAAAAGAGAGAGAAAAGAGGGGAGATGAAAAATGGACAAGTGTCCTACGGGCGAGTAGAGCCTACCTCCCTAAGAAAAAAAGAGAGAGAGAGAGAATAAAGGAGAGCTAAAAAATGGACAAGTGTCCGCTGAAAACAATGGGTACTTAGATGCCCGCCTCTCCATAAAAAAAAAGTGCAACCCAGGTTCTCTCAAGTGTTTTCAAGTTTCAAAAGAGAGATGATTTTTCAAAGAGCTAGAAAAGAATTAGACTTTTTCTCATCACATTCATTCCATTCATTTCACACCTACCTTCATATTCATTTCATTCCATCATGCACATGCATCAAGTGTGACTCGTAACTTTAGATCCATTGCTTGAACTTACAATATATGCTTAGTAAGTAAATTTAGTTTTCTCCCCACCTATGAACTCCCGGATATAAGCTTTATATATAGGGTGAGAGAGAAGAAGGCATAGTGTCCTACTTGTCTTAGTCCAAAAAATACCACATACTATGAGAGAAAGGCAAAACAACCTTATTGCCTTAGTGAGGATCCACCAAGTACCACATATGAGAGACTTGAAAGGGTCATATCGAAGAAACTTTGAGTTTTATTTCAAAATCAGCAAAAACTCCGGAATGATGGTTGAACAAAGAGTTTGAGACCTAGTGCTTGACTTGATTGTTCTATCTTTCAATTGCCCAAGATCACAAGAAAAGGCTACAAGCTCCATGATTAAAGGTAATATGGGTAAGTTGAAGGTTGAAATAGTTTATCCAGGAGATGAAATTTTGTTTGAAAGCATGTGTACTTTTGAGGTGTGAAAGCGTTGCGGCAACTCCCGATCCAACAATATGGTCTTGCTAGGGACTAGCAAGAGGTAAGTTTTGGGGAGCTTGTTGGTATACCTTATAGCATAAAATATAGAGGCTTTTTAAAACGAAAATAAGGGCTTAAAATGAATATCAACATAGTATAGGGGCTTAACTAACATGATTCCACTAGTTTTGGTGATTTATATATTTTTCAGGGATTAAACAGAAAATGCCCAAGAGTTTGCAAGCCTTATGATATAAAGATGTGTCCGTGACGTAACCCAACGTGGAACATACACTAGAACATTCCGGAAGAGACCAGAGCACCGTAAAGAGGATGGGACCCACCTGGGCGAGCCGCGGCGGCGGCTAGTGGCGGCGCCGCCGTGGGGCCCCCGTCAGCCTTCGCCGTAGGTCGGTTCACAACCGCCATTAAGAAGAGATCTACACCGTTGCTCAAGGTCGGTTTGATCCAAGGGCTGCCGTGCACGCCTAGGGCTATATAACAAGACCCCACGACCCTCCCGGGTGAAACCCTAATTCATTCTAATTCATTCCAACTCCAAGTCATCAAGTCAAGATCCCAAGCCCTAGTTCCACCATATTAGAGCATTAGCTATCTAGGCTAGTTCTAGAGGAAGTCAAGTATTGTCTTGGATTCCTGATCGTCAAGAAGTAGCGGGAGCCGAGCGCCTCGTGGCTTCTCTCTTGTATTTGATCTTGTAAGTATTTTGGTTATTTACAATTGCTATGATATTGCTCTATTTAATGATTATATTCTTAGTTATATGCTTCAATGTCTATTATGATTATATATCTAGTATAGCTAGATTGTCTTTATATTCAAGCATGGAGTCGTATAGCGCTCACTTAATGACGTCTTGGGTGAGTGGCCAACAATGTATAAACGTGGTGTTTATACAACGTTTGCCTGCGACATCACCCTATATTCCGGGACGTGTGGTAGATCGTGGATGTGACACTCCCATTGAGTCCTTTGGAGTCCACCCCCCGAATGTAGGGCTAGTTGAACTTTATTACTATGGTAGGTTGGTTTTGTTCCTAATCTTCCTTAGTAATATTCACCATGTGTAGATATATTGCTTCCTGCCATGATTGCTAGGTGTATTGCACTAATCTTAGTATGCATTGACATATAAGTAGGAGTAACCTAGGAATATTCTGTCTATTCTACCTATACCATCTATTTGCCCTTTTATGACACATTCTAGTGGCACACGATGATCTTTGACTTGGCACTTATCATTTATCTTTATTATCTTTATATGACTTACCCTTGTTCGTAGTAGTTAGATTACATATGGTTATTCTACTTTACCACACCGCATGTGACCTCAATCAATCTACCCATAACCTACCCCCTTCCCTCGTGGAACATATAAATACGATACACGGATAGACTCACGGTGAAGTGCTACAATGGGTTATTCTATCCGGCGCTTGCGGATACCAAATAGATATTATCATTACAAGAGATTCAAGTATCATATTAAGAATATCCATTCACGCATTTCTTTAGCGTTGTGAGCTAGGGTGACAGACTAGTTTCAGTAGGCAATGCTAGAATGTGTGGTATAGCTTTTGTGCTTATCGTGGTGAGATTAACTCCACCATAGATAATGTTACTGAGTCACACACCATAACTAACACCGTCTAACTTTATTAACTCTTCGCTTTGACTTTTATTGGAATGTGAGATTAACTCCACATCCAAACTAACTTATTAGATAGATCCCCTTATACATTTCTGGCGCCGTCCTAGGGTTGGATCTTAGATCCATCCTTTTGTGATTGCGTTACGAAATGTCAACACCCGCCAATGATGAGGTGCCAGCGCTGGGCATTTTTAGTAGTGTTATCACTTTCGATATTTATCATTTGACAATGCAAACCTACGAAGAATAAAACTTAAGTGTCAAAATTTTAGAGTTCCAACTCTTGGCCAAATGTACATGTAAGATTTATGGCAATTAATTTCAATATATTCAATAATTTAAATATAATTGTAAATATAGCACCTAATAGTTGGACAATGATGGAAACATATCAGTGACGCGTACTTTCAATGGTGCGCTGTTTTAATTACGAATAGAATCCACGTGAATTGTCCATCCATCTACCTGTTTGTTGAACGCGATTTCAGACTTACGAACATGATAACAACGAGTCGATACTAATAAAAGATAGAGTAATTTACGCCAGGATATAACAACTTGTGAGGTGGACGCAAGTAGGTCGTACAACTTCAGGAATTGCTCAAATACATAATAAAACTTTTTTAAATTGTGCGTATCAAGTCAAAATCATATGTAAAATCGACTAATATGCCTTTTCCGTGCTTATGTCTTTTATCCTTACTCCTATAATTCCTCTTTCTCTGCTTAAGATACAAAAAAAAACAAGAGGGTAGAGAGGAGTTAGATCAATGAAGGCTGTTCTTGTTGTCTATTACTTGCTGCAACTTGAGATTTGTCAAGTTTTAAAAATAATTGAATAAGATAGTGCTACAGGTATGTGAAAGCAGGAAGAAGAAAATAGAACCTAAAAGCGAAATATAAAAGATGGTATTACATTGTATATTGTATGGTATATGATATAGTTTTGACCTGATATGGACCATCTAAACAAGTTGTGTGACTTACTCAAGCAATTTTTAAGTTATGTGACATAACTGCACCCACCTTACATATTGTACCTACAATGCAGTTTACTCTAAAAGATATCAAGACCGGTACAAAAGAGATTACTCCAAATACTAATTGGGCTAGAGAAGTGTTACACGATAAACCGTTAAAGTTCTGCAACGTAAAGTAAATCGTAGAGTTCAAGTCAAACGAAATCTCGTTCTAACATTAAGTGAACAAAGCAAATAGTTTATTAGGTTGTAAAACATAGCGAGTCCTAAAAATCAATGCTTACCTCTCAATAGGAACCTCGACAGTGAATATAGAGTGCTCCACCACGGCGAGGCCCCTGCCACATGGGCTCCATAGGATCCAGCCGCATGTCCTGTACCGTCCATGCTGGGGCACCTTCCCGGGCAAAGAGGCTATCGTCCCACTGCCCTGTCCTTGATGAGAGCACGGAAACTAAGATTGGGGTGAGTGGTTTCCTTTTTGTGATTTGATACGGTGCTTGAAATCGACGTGAGCCGTTCATTGGATCCGATCTAACGGTGAAAACATAGGAGGTACCCATTCAAAGATACTTGTGGACCGGTACCAGTTTATTGTGGGCCCAGTAAAATTAAAAAGGCTGATTTTGAAATTGACTTAGTCAACGTCGTTCTCCGTCTTGACACCCGTGCTTCAGGCAGGCCACCTCCATCGTCATTCCCGGCGTCCCTTCCGGGCGGCGGCGCCGCCGTCGTCATTCCCCGGCAAGAGCGCCCCGCGTCCGACCTCTTCCGACGGCGAGGACGCCGCCGTCGGCCGTCGTTCTACCCCTGGTCCACCATGTGCCGGAGCCGCCGCCGCCGCGCCCGCCTCTTCCGGCGGTGCCGTCATCGTACCCCCATCCCCTGGTGCCGCAGGTGGCGTGCCCGTGCCCGGTCCCCAGCCACCCGAGTTCGCCGCGGACGGCCGCGCCATCGTGGCATAGGATGTCTCGCACCTCTGCGACTCCCGCAACGGCCGCCTGCTGATCGAGGTCGACAACCGTGAAACCTGGGAGCCTACGACATATGCAGTTTGGAGCTTGCTGAGCCCGGCGCCAGACATCCCACTCCCTCCGCCGCCCAGTTCCATTTCCACTGGCGTGCTGCGCGGTGAACCAGGCCTCTGCCATTGTTGCCTTCTTTTGCTCGTCAGGGACGACGTCGATGACACTTCCTGGTTGTGCTTGGACTTCGACGTACAACGGTGTCAAAATCAGCATCGAATTCTCACTACTGCAGCCTGGTGTCTGCGGTGCCCAGCAATGCCCTGTTACAGAGCTTCGGCAGGGTCTGCTGGAAACGATTGACGCTTCCTGAGTTCCCGTTCCAGGTTGCTCGTCGGAAACAAGTTCCACATGATGACCACCCTGGGTACATTCTTGGGTTGGACTTGGCCATTGCCAGCTTCACTGTTCGGCTCCCGGATGAAGCTTGGAACAACAAAACAGTCATGTTTTCATGCAGACAACATTCTGGGTTCTATCTTGTTGATGCAAAGGGGTTTCAGCTTCGCATCTGGCAGATGGTGTCGAGCAGTGGGTGTTGGTGGGATCAGTAAAGACCATTGCCGATGAAGAGAATCAGTCGCTTAAAGCCACGACCGACAGGTTTTCGTCGACCAATATACTATTGCCGACCAACGTAGGATGTTAGACAGTTCATTACCGACTAAATGTTTGACGCTAAGCACTGGAATCATAGAACAATGTACGGAAATCATAAAACAATGTATTGACAACAAATCTATCGGTAATCAGTGTTTAGAAAAATCAAAATTAATATGTACCCATCACATCAGTTAATTTCACATTCAATCATTCATTCATACATGAGCAAGGGCAGTCCACAATGTCACATATGCACAAAGCCCATTGATATATTTCAACATCGGTTCACAAAATTTCCATTTGAAGCCATGAATAGGACACCAATTAGGTTCTTTTGTGTATACAACCACTTCTAATAGGCCCAAAACCAAAAAAAGGAACATGTCCATTAGTTAGCAGGTCCTGCTATGAAATTTGAAAGGGTAGCATCCAATAAGTCAGTGCGAATATTCATTAGCGTCCATCAGTCCCTGGAAAATACCAAGCAAATAAGCAATTAGTTGACTCGTAAAGATTCAGTACGCTTCATGTAAAGAGATAAGGAAAACATATAGGACACCTAAGATCAATATTATGCAAAGGATTGCCATAGGTTTTGTCAGAGGTACCAACTGTAAATCATGTTTCACTTACACAAGAAAGGATTGATTTTAGCAAAAATGCACATCTGACAGTTTATGAACTACGCATGGCCATATACTTTTTCAGAAAAGATTGTCAGAAGCACATGATGATTCTGAAGTGCTTAGAAAACTACAATCTACAGTTGAGAGCTTTATTGAAGAATGCAGTTCTCTTCAGAACCTAACTGCTGATCTGAAGAAGCACAAGACGGAATTGCATGGTCATCTACTCAAAAAGAGCAGAATTTGGATGCATCGAAGAAAAGGAACTTTAATTTCAGTAAAATAGTGGAATTCCATCATATTTTTATGCAAATTACGAAGTTAAACTAATCCATATTCGCAGCTACTACTAATTAAGCCCTATGAAGAGTTGTGTCAACAAGTCAGCAGAAAAAAATAATATGCTTATCTGTGAAGATTAGAAGTAGAGAAGCATTTATATGTGCAAAGGAACGTCACACTGCCACGCTTTACATGAGTGATCTTCAATGACACCAAGATTTCTGAATATTTGGTTCTCAGGATTAAACAACTAAGTTAAAGGGTGATTTGGATTCAGGTTTAAACAACTGACTTACAGGTTTATTTGGATTCAAGTTCAAACACCTGACATACAAGAGTTATTTTGATTCATGTTTAAACAACTGACTACCATAAACCTGTAATTTAATGTGATTGTTATGATTGAGTACTGTTGAATCTGATAAACTGCCAAATATTTGAAGCAAACCTATCAAATTTGCAGCGCACATAGTTATGTTTATTCGAACTCATGAATGGTAACTTCTAACTGGTTATCGTTGATGAAGGATGAATCACAGACAAAACAACCTGAGAATACCAGAGAAGGATGAAAAGGAAACCATTGATACCCTTCTTCAGATATTCGGAGGATAGTACAGGAGCATCTGGTTCAATGCGGTCCATTGGCGGTGCCGCGTTCCTCGCCGGAGTACGAGACTGTGACCTCCCCGCCGCCGCGCTAGCCGATGCCGACCTTCGTTTTGGCCGCAACGCGGAGTCGTCATCCAAACAAGCCGGCCAAAGATGCCAGTCAAGAGGGCAATTGATCTCATGGGAGAATTCGCAGGGTGGGCTGTGGTGGTGTCCCAGCGGCACGGCCGTCTTCCTCGGGCGTCATTAGGCGGCGCGACGTGCACCAGGAGCGGAGCGGCGACGCGCGCGCCAGTTCTGTTAGCAGTGCACGCGCCGACGCCCATTTCTCATGTCGGCGCGCCCGTTTCCAATGTCGGGCTTATTTGGGCCAGTTTTTTTTTGGACCCATATCGATTTCTGGTTTCTCATGTCTAGCTTTATTAGACCACTTTTTTTTTAGCTGCAAGACGCCCATTTCTCATGTCACGCCCGCCCGTTCCAATGTCAGGCTTATTTGGACCAAGTTTTTTTTTTTTTGGACCCATATCGATTTCTCGGTTTCTCCCGTGCCTAGCGTTGGGCTAAAAATTTTATTGTCTACGAGCTAAAATTTTTCTTTTGGGAAATCGGGTTTATGGGTGAAGTATAATGGCGGGGGATGGTTTCACATATAAATAAAAGTGAAAGTAAAAGTCCACATATAGATGAAAAGTGAAAAAATGAAAAGATAAATGTTGCTTCTGTTATCTTGAAGACTTCAAGTTAGGGAGTACTTTGTACATGGAAATAAGGACATATAAATATATGTGTTTGCAAAATAATTAACAAATATAGATCCACATGTGCCTTCTCTTGATTTGTAGCTAAAAATCTCTGAAAAAAGACAAAGGTAAGCTAATTAGAAACTTTGTACACTCGGTTTATAAATTTAAACCTAGAAAATATATAAAACTTGTACCTATCAAATCATAAACTTTATACTATACTTGTAAAACTTTTGAACTACCAAATTAGAAACTTTGTACTCATTTTGGTTTATAAATTTACACAAGAATTACATAAAACTTTTAACGATTAGATCATAAACTTTATACTATAGTTGTAAAACTTTGAACTACCAAATTATAAACTTTGTACTCATTTATTTAAAAATTTACAGTAGAATTACATAAAACTTTTAACTATTACATCATAAACTTTATTTTACAGTTGTAAAACTTTAAACTACCAAATTATAAACTTTGTACTTGTTGGTTAATAAATTTACACCACAATTATACAAAACTTTTAACTATTAAATCTTAAACTTTTTAATGTGGTTTTAAAACTTTGAACTACTAAATTATGAACTTTTTACTCGTAGGTTTATGAGTTTACACCCAGATTTTTAAAAACTTTGAACTATTAAATTATAAACTTTGTAATGGTAGGTTCTAAAAGTTTGAACTAATAAATTATAAACTTCGTACACGTTAGGTTATAGAAAATTACTCGTTGGTTTATAAATTTAAACCACAATTATATAAAACTTTTAACTATGAAATCATAAACTTTTTATACTATAGTCTAAAAACTTTGGACTATCAAATTAGAAACTTTGGACTCGTTGGTTTATAAATTTAAACCAGAATTATATAAAACTTTTAGGGACTATCTATTTGTCTGTTGACGATTTTTGAACAATACAAATCAGTAAACCGATTTGTTCCCACAAAAAAAATTGTCAACAGATTTGTTCCCACAAAAATCTGTCAAATTTTTAAATAGACAAATTTGTCAACTTTTCAAATAGACAAATACTTGCAAATACCCGTTATCAAACAAAGTTCAAGAACCCACATGCTAAAAATATACCCGTTAACTATGGAAGTCTCATCGAACTTGCCGGTGGATGCTTAGTCAGGCAAAGAACCACGCGACTGGCCTGCTATCTTGAAAGATGAAGAGCCATGACGAGATGAAACCGAAAGTGCAGAGAACATCCATTCCAAAGCAAGTGTGTTTGTTACAGTAAAACAAGAGCATGTGCCGACAAGAAACATGATAACAATCACACCTCGGCGCTGGCAAAGTCACTTTCAATAGAACAGTTATCTATTTCTCATTGAGTTGTTTTGAGTAAAGTTGTCCCTCAAATATATTACAGACCTGGTATTTCAAAGCCATAAACAACTTATGAAAACATGCTGAAGTTGGATATAGCATTTTAGAAATCAAATGCATAGATAAACATAGTGCAATAATTGATACTGCTAGCAGAAGACTAACCTCCATAGGAAGATAATTTGGTCTTTGATGATTGCCCACTTGCAAGCAAGGTAAAAGTGGTGCGCTGAAAACTGAAGCCATAAATCTCCAAGAAGTATTGCACCACAGTCTTAGAAGTACCACGATCAACAGTAGGGAATCTATCATATGAAAACCATTAAAATCCTGTCAGTGCATTATATCTGATGATATAATAACAGAGACACACATAGAGATTAGTTGAAACAAAATAGACCCAAACTCCTACAGAACCTCATCATAATAATTCAGGATTTTCAATCTCCCTGTCATGCATTCATCGACATCCTACAAATCATGCAGATTCAGACATACTACACATTCAAAGACACACTACAGAGAGAATATAAAAAAAAGTATTCAATACAGTGTTGTATTCTCAAAGGCAGGCTAGCATACATCTGATGTATAAAACTAGTGGATGCGCGCCTTTGCGCCAAATTGTGAGACCTGGATGCAGTTGTTTGTCTGTAGGGTGGAATAAGGTAGAAGAAATGCAATTATATTGTGCCAAGCTAAATGACACAGCTTTGTGCTCAGATCATAAGAGCTTTCATTGACAAGCTAAGTGGAGTGGCGAGCCCTGCCGCACGGATTTGAAACAGCTATTTGCTATGATCAGAGGTTATTTCCGTCCATAACTTTCTAGATTAAAGAATAGGTTTGCTACATTATGATAACATCAATGGTGAATATAAGGGAAACTGTTGCTGCTAAGTTCAAAAGTAAGGACCCAGCAATCTTATTTCATCTTGAAGACAGAACGCGCACTTTGTTCTTAATCCAAATGCTAATGTAATGACTTCCTTATTTGCTTCGGAAGCAGCAGCAATTACAATCCTTTTAGTTTAATCAGCCCACCTCACTCTGACGTCCCATAAAAATTGGCACAGTTACCTCCACCTGCATTTTTACGCAGAATTTCAATAGAAATGACAAATTAAAACGAATAATACTCAATGTAAACTACGTTTTGGAAATCGATGCAGGAATTAGGTCTAATATAATAATATAATTTAAGTAAGAGGTACCGAATGTTATGCGCTTTGAAGGTTACAGCATTTTAAAAATACAGTTAGGTGTTTTTCCCCTATGCAGTCTATTTATCACCTCAAATGTAATAGTTGGAGTGCAGCTATTTAGTACAAAAGAAAGTTACAGGTTGCTGTCACTTGACAAGAGCTATACCAACGAAGATCATAGGCAAAACCAAAATAACAAGACCTAAACTAAGGTTGAATCAAAGTGGAGGAGGTTGAAAACATTTTTGTCTCAGTACGGTTAAAAAAAGACACCCAACACTAAAAAAGACAATGGACCACCGGTTAAAATAGAAACTAATAAGTTTGTTGTAATGAAATTTTGCAAATGTTCTTGATCATTAAATAAATATAGGTTTTTAAACTTAATCTTGGCCATATCTAAACAAAAGGGAAGCAACTATAGTTCTACAATCCCCAATGATATTGGCAAATGAACATGGAGGTGAGAGGAGATTAAAAAAGAAAATTGAATTTAAAAGTAGAAAGCGAACCAACCAGTTTCCTATAGTCAGATAGGAGCATTTTGGCCAACAAAGTCGGTAACATGAATAGGTTCACTGGTTAGGCCTTTAGTAGTATGATGTGAACTAAGTCAACTAACTGTTACAGCAGGTGTAGGTGCTGGAGTATGATATCACGAGCTAATGTGAAGTGAACGTATGGATCTATTGGGAGCAAAAAAATGCTAGAGGTTGCACATATTTGTGTTGTTCTCACCTTCAGTTGGTTCACTTATAAGTGCGCTAGAAATCCAGGAGGACAAATGTAATGAGGGTGGATCTGTGGAAAAATAGACAAGCAAACTGCACACAATAAATAGATCAGGCACAATACAAACCTAACAAAATGAACTGGCTTGGGAATGAAAAGAATGAGCAAGGGGTCAAAGGAAGTAGATCAATCAAAATACCTTGGCATTACAGCAGAACTGTTTGACCATAATCTGTCTTGCTTGAGTGCTGAGCTGTCTCAGATGGCAGCCCCAGTCATGTCTTCAGTAATGAGAAGATATTATGGTCACAATTAAATTTTTATTAGGTTATGTTAAGTATGTTTCCATGGCAAGCCATCCAATTATAGAATCACCAGAAGTTAAGAGTGGCAGTGCACCTGGTTTTCCAATTTTAGCTGGTGATCTAAATCTAAGCATTAGGTAACCACGCCTCAAAAATATCTATGGACTGAAAACAACATGCAGAGACGAGGACAGGCAACAGGTTTCCTGCACTACAGATGCACCCTAATGTGAGCACACTACTTGAACACTGGGCCTGAAAAACTGTAACTCGAATGAGTGATCACGGGCTGCAAAAAATTAAGCATCAACTGTAGTAATAGAAACATGCAGGTTGAATTATTAGATTGCTGCAAACATGCTGTCATTTTTCTCTACTAAAGAATCCCAAACCTCCAAGGACTGAGTCACTGATTCAATCAATAGAGGACTACATGAGTAATCTGAGTCCCTTAAAAATCTTTTTAATTCCAAAATTGCTCAACGCCATGCAATCAATCAACAACTACTCGGGAGGGAATGTACGTTTGGCCACAGAAATCCTTGTTATTCATGAGACACGAAGTCAGGAAAATGACATTAATATCCTCATTTTTTTCTCTGCCCATTAATCTTACTCAGAGAAGATCTCGTAATGTATAACTCTGCCCATATGCCTATCAATCATCATTACTATATGATAACGTTTGTAAGCTTTTTAAATTTCTTGCTGCAGCAACGACGAACATAAAGATTTTTTTCTGAATGAAGACAGGATTCCTAGTGGCCTCAGTAATCTTTTAATCGTCATTTGTTCGTCAAATCGGAGCTTAAAGGCATGTTGGCAAATCCCGAGGGCCAAGCTATGTTGCAATGACCAAAAATAATTTTGCTAACGTGACTATGCCCATTTCGAGAAAAGTCTGGACCAATCGCAGCGCCACCACGGGGTGGAGCCACAAAGTGGCCACGCTGAAGGGAGCCAATCGGTGAATTGGGGCGACGTGGATAGCCTCACCGAGGCGCAAAACAAATAGGACATGCCCAGTACCTCACGAGCCAACGAACATCGATCGTATCCTTGCAACTGGTATACACTTTTCATCATAGGCGAAAAAAGGCAGAAAACAGCAAATGACAAATGCAGAGAACATCATATCACAACCGATGAGGAATGCATCACCCGGATTGAACCAACAAAATCTATAGTCCGCACTCCAACGGGTTGGAGTAATGCACAGCAAGGTTACTGAACACCCAACCTAAGGAGTAACAAAGAAATGGTGCATATATGATCAGAATAAATGACCTTAGTCCTTACCTGCTATTGGAAAGAAAAGCAAGAAAAAACCAAAATCCAGCTTCCTAAGTTGCCAGTATCATTTCGCAAGAAGAATTCAAGAAATGCTTCAACAATCCATTTGACACCATAAAAAGTGAATGATGTCAATCAATGAAGGCTACCTTACCAAAAAAATATACCTAAATAGAATAAAAAAGAGTTGTGTCATGGTTTTAATCACTCCACAGCTAGAAGATAACTTGCAAATATTTTTTTTTTTAATTTAGTGTTCAGATTTGGAATACTATACACTTTTGTTGGAGTAGCTTCAGGTAACAGAAACGATAGTATAATTACCACAAAAGTGCAATGCTGCTATTTATGAAATAATTTCATGTCATATTTACACATATCACTTCTACATATCCAAACTACACATTATAAAATACATCTATGATCAAATTATGTGGATTTCATGCATCCCAAGGCCCCACTTGTTTCGGATGTTGGGAGTATCACATCACAGATCAAATAGTTAACCAACACAGGGGAAGATTCAAGACCGAAGAGATTCAGAGTAAGGAGGGTTGTACCCCCAAAGAGTTCATTCGTAGGAGAATAAATAAACAAACACCACACCCAATTACATTCAGCACACAGTAGCATAGAATCAATTGGCAAAGAAGTAGTACCTTCTCAAGGATCCTCCGTGATCGGGTCGACAATGCTGCGTGCCTTGACAGTGCCACATGTGACACTTTCGGAAGCAGAGGCGTGAATGCGAAGTAGTTCGGGGTGAGATGACCTTGACTTCATACCGAGAGCAGTCGAGGTTCTTGAGGAATGACGTCCCAGCCCAGCCAGTCCCAAGAACCAGCACCTTCTTCTTGGGAGCACCGTGAGATGTCTCCGGAGCACTCTCCGCAGCGGAATCCGCGTACGCCACCAGGCCTCCGCCACTGCAAAACGGTAATCAATTTTTTAGCTTGCAAATGCAGCCCCAAATACGCCACTCAGAGTAGTCAAAGTGAAATCCTGGGAGTAATTGGTGGTATGAATTAAAAGAAATGGGGGCTTTTCCCTTTCCAAACAAAAGTGCAGTAGATGGACAAAGAATATGATCCCAGCCCCTCCCAGGGCCTTCAGAATTGACTACGATTGTCGAACAGGAAAGCAACGAATCTTTCAGTATAAAACTTTCAGAATTGACTACAAAAGAATATTTATATCACTAGCCCAAAATAACTTTATTCTAGGTATATATAAAACATTTTTGTAGCAAAACAAAACTTTCAGCTATGACATTATATGACTAGTCCAAAATAACTTTACAAAGTTTGCTATGTCATGGTTCAAAGTTTTGTAAAATCAAGTGCAAAATTTTCAACCTATTAGTACAAAGTTTCTAATGTTATAGTCTAAAAGTTTTGAACCTAGCAGCAAAAAGTTTATAAATAATATAGTCTAAAGTTTTTAAACTAGCAAAGTATATAGTTTGTTAGAATAAGAGATTAATAAAACTTTAAACTATGATATTTCAAACTTTTTTTTGCTGCTAGATTCAATACTTTAATCTGTGACATTATAAACTTTGTAGTGGTAGGGTCAAAACTTTCAAAATTCATATACATTATGTTAACCGCAGCAAAGAATTGGAAAGATGTGGACTCGCTTTGCGAAATTGACGAAGTATCATGTTCCTGCATGCGTCAGAAGTTAATTTGACTTTTAATTTCCAAAGAAGTGATACACTATTGAGGACTTCTGTGTAAAAAGAGCTTTTGCACAACAAAAAATAAGCTAATCGATACTAGTTTTCTTTTTGAAATTGACGAAGGAAAACGTTTTCTCCTGCTTTTGCTCAACTACAGCAGCAGCTAAGTATGACAATATATCGGAAACAAAAACTACTGTTTCAGGTGAAAAAAAAATGTACCATGACCATGGCTGCATTACACGAAAAACTAAGGCATTAAGTCAAAAGAGACAAAGAGATGTAACTAACAGTACGGCTATGGTATATTCCAGTATCTGTTTTAAGTACAGCAGACCACACCTAACCAATGACACTGAACCTAATTTTTTTTTTTGCTAAAGCTGTGGTGTTCTGAATTCTGGAAATCACCACATAGACAATGAAAAAGCATCACGTTTGCTAATGCAGTTATTGTGCACACATCTAGTTTTCTTCAACAGATAGAAAAAAGATTTCTGAATTGCTAATTTGATATTTTTTAATACATCTTTCAGAGAATATGTCTTAATTTATTTGACCATCTAGTCCGAAACAAACAAGAAAAACCTTAAATAACATACCATTTATACAGTTCTAAAGGACCTAAAGGATGTCTTGAGGGCAGTACATTTCTTTTGAATAAAAAGCAAGGGAGTACTAATAAAACAACCGAGTGAAGACTACGGACTGAATAGAAAACAGCTGCAGACATTATGAAAACTGTGTGCTTCAGTACAGCTTTAGCTTACCTATCCTACGTGATGCATGAAACAACCAGCAAAGCCAGCAACGGTCATCCATGAAAAGAAAGGCAACATGATTCATCTCTTTCTCCCCCATCCTCTACATCTCATAGAGTAGCAAAGTGGGAAAAACAAAAACATAAGCAGGGGCGGAGAGGCATGGAGCAGCGATGTCGCATACCTGGATGGCCTGCAGCTGTTGAACGCCACCGGTGGATCGACGGCGTCGAATTCCTCGCTGAAGCAACCACGGAATCTCGACGAAAAAATGCTTCGCCCCGGTGTCGATCAAGCCCTTCGAACCTACGCCTCCTCCACCAGCTTGATTCTTACTCCACCTACCACAAAATCTGCCAAAATCGAGAGAAAATACAGTGACGACTCTCACCTCCCAGGAAAGTGAGAAAAGATAGCATGAGAATTAAAGCACACTCTTCACCTGTTCCAAAAATTCTGGAAATTAAGTTAATACCGGCCGATTCAATGATTTTAAAAACTTTGGGATATCAGGAACCAAGTTTCAAAAACTTTGTACTTAGAAAAATAACTGAAAATATGACTTACAGGCATGTCCTATTTTTAAAGCCACAGTGATATCTGTGTCCAGTGTCCGAAAAACAAGGGAATACCATCTCCCCAGGGGTTAAATTTATAGTTATCTTATGGCTCGCCTAATTTATTTAGTGTAATTTATTCTTTTATTTTCTAACATATGTCCAGGAAGATATACTTTCAAGATTCATAGCTTCATGCAAACTAGAAGCACCCACTGTCAGTGCATGGACTGGCTTTTTAAAAAGGATACAAGAAAATTGCAGTCATTATTTGAAGAACAACGGGAAAAGCAGGCCAAGTAAGTTACGCTCTCTCCCTGAACCCTGAACAACACACTGTAGTAACTAATAATAATTCTTAGAAGTTACAGGCTCAAACTATTTTAAGACATACATTCCTCTTATGTTGACTGCAGTAAATAATTGGAAATAAGTCGACTCTGCTTTGAGAAAAATGACGAAGTATCATGTTCCTGCATGCGTCATACTTAATTTGACTTTTACTTTTCAAAAAGTGATAAACTAATGAGGGCTTCTGTTTAAAAGCTTTTGCACACCAAAAATTAGTTAATCTATTAATGTTTTCTTTTGAATTAGGAAGAGCTCCGCATTTCTATTGGCTGTATCAGAAGCATTTGTTGATAACTTGAAAATGTTTGGTGACAATTTTATTCTAATATGTTTGAAGCATGTTTCCTTATCTGAACACAATTTTATTCGCATCACAAGATCCATTTCAAGCAAAAAGGAGGGAGCTAATCGTCTATCAATCAGAACACTCAGGGAAATACCTTCAGGGAGAATATCTCCAAAAATCCAAACAAACAAACAGTCTACAGGATAAATACAAATTTAACCCTACACATTTGCATTACACAGTTGTTCTTATCAAACAAATAATAAGAAAAGCTAGAACAAAAAATTGTTGCAGAGAATGGTTGGTTTCTGAATTTTTACAGGATAGCATTATCATAATTAACCTATAAATCTGTTGCCACGCAAAACGAGCAACCACCTTTCCCAGGACCTCCTACCTTGCAGGTGCCTAAATCAGGAATCAAGTGAAAAAGGAAAATCGCAGACCAACACGACGCGCGTCACCAACTCAGGGATCACTGAATGACACACACAACACCAACAGACCAAATCATGCACAATCTGTAGGAGCGCGGAGGGGGCAGGAGGAAGAGGCAGCGACACGTACCTAGATAAGCTGGAGGTGTTGGAGGCCCCCGGCGGTTGACGACGTCGACGTCCTCACTGCAGCGGCCGCTGGATCTCAGGGCAGAGTGCTGCGCCCCGGTGCTGACTGCTTCGCCGTTGGAACCTGCGCTACTCCAGCTCGATTAGCACTCCGCCCCCAACAAAATCCGCCCAAAACGAGATGAAGACGGCAATGACTTTGGCCTACCACAAATCTGACAAGGCCTCCTTCCTCGAGTGCTGCACGAATAGGACTCCGTCTCAGAATCGAAACCTGCACGAGATCAAATTAAATCCGCCTCCGAATGAGATCGACACCGACGAAAAATCGGCCCCAAAAATCGAATGCTCGACAGCCCCAAAATCCAACCAAATCGAGACCGCATCAGCTATGAATCCCCTACCTGGGGCGAGGAATCTGCGCAAATCGAGAAGATCCGCCGTCGCCCAAATCGCCGGTCCAACGAGGGTTTTCGAACGGTAGCGCGTTGAAGGGGAAGGGAACGGTCGACCGGCGAGGTGAAGCGGGAAATCTCGTTGGAGCCGAGACGAAGAAGAATAAAGAGCCGCCCGCGTCCCCCCCTTACCTTACGGACGACGATGACGGTAAGAGCGACCTGGCCGGGCCTCTGCTGGCGTCGTTCCTCTATGCGTCTTGCGCCGATGAGAGGAACGAAGATCTCGCCGCCCCTTGAGCCCGGCGGGAGGGTTCGCCGGCGGTTGAGCGTTGGGCGGGAGGGTTCGCGTCGGCCCAAAAACGACGGTCCGACGAGGGTCTCTACAACGGCGAAGTTGAGGGAAGAGAAAGGGGAAACGGGAGTTGAGGGAAGAGAAGGGGGAAAGGGAAAGGGAACGGTCGTCGACAGGCGGTCCACGGGCGTTTCATCGTTTGAAATATTTTAAAATGCTTCTAGAAAACACGGGTTGGGCCCGGACGGCTCGGGAAGAGTAGAGGGGGGGCGACGAGAAAGAAGCGTGCACCGTTTTCTAAAGCAGCGAGGAGGAGCGCGGCGCTAAATAAGAATTGGGGTCTTGAGTGCCCGGAGAGCGCGCATGGCGAGGTGGAGAAGATTAGGTTGTCCAGTCGTGGGTCTTTGTTGGAGCGGACCGGGACGGCGCGCATGGGCGGAAGACGCCGCACACGGTCTCGGGCGAACGCGGCAACGAGGGAGGAGCAGGAGGACGGCGCGAGCCAGGCCAGGGGAGCGGCACGAACGGGCGGCGGTGCGGCGGCCGGTGGCCACGGGCCGTGGTGCCGGCGGTTGGCAGCGACGGCGGCGGGCGGTGTCCCAGCGCCGGTCATGGGCCACACTCGTCGGTGGCTCGCACAAGTGCGGCGCGGGCGGCAGCGGCGAGCTCGTCGGCGCGGGACGGACGCCGCCGGGCCGGGGCGAAGGCCCCGGGAGTCGGCGGTTCGGATCTACACACGATAGGGATGGGAGAACGAATGAGATATTTGCTATTATGGGACTTCAAACATGGTGATTTGCTATAATAGGACTCCTAACACTAGTACACATACCATCTGTGCTCCCGGTTCATTTGGGGCTTTACTCCCGGTTGTAGAACCGGGAGTACGGGTTGGGGAGTAAAGGTAAATGAACGGGAGTAAAGGTAGTACCTTTTACTCCCGGTTGGGGGTACCAACGGGAGTAAAGGTCTGCCACAGCATGTGGCGACCATAGGTTTTTTTTATTCCCCGTTGGTGCCACCAACCAGGGGAGTAAAGGGTTGTTTTTTTTTCTTTTGATTTTAATTCCTGATTTCATTTTAATTCCTAATCGGTTGGGGATTACAACTAATATATACACGTAATAATGCATAATTCCTAATCGGTTGGGAATAGAAGTAATATACATATATTAATGCGCACACATATATATAATTAAGGTACATATATTACACATTAATAATTGTTCAAGCACACATATATTAAGGTGTTCATACATGTCTCGATCTAATACATATTAGGATGTCATTACATGTCCCGACATTACACAGGCAAAGGATCCTTTGGTAGCCATTTGTCGTCGCGGTTGAAGTAGAACTCGCCGGAAGGCTCTAGGATTGCATGATCTAAATTTAGTTGCTTTTCTTGCACATTCTCTATCTGGCACTACTACAACACGTGCATCCTAATGAACAAACTGAGATCAATAGGTCATGTCTGTAAGCTGCTCTAAGTAACCAGCTGCTGTAGTCTCATTGCCTGAAATCATATAAAAAATGAACAATTGTAAATAAACTGGCTCAAGATTGATCAATAATGAGACAATTAGAAAGAACAAACTAGCTTGCATCACCCAATTAACAGAATCAAACTAACCCTTGGACAGTAATGATTTGTATTTATGCAAAGATATATTTACGATTAATACTGTGTAGAATACACTAAGGAAAAGGTATGCATTTACCATAATGGTGTCATCCATTTAGCACAAAGTCAAGATAAAGTTACCATAAAAAGATATGATATGGATCTTTTTCTAACACAAGCAATAAGAATATATCATTGCAATTGCAAAAAAAAAAAAAAAAACGACAATTGGAATATATCTCTTTGCTGAGGTTCGCAAGGAATCAACAACAATTAAAAATCCATGCCACTTTCAATTCTCACGACTGGCACTACGTGGAAATTTTAGGTGTATGAAGCAAGGAGTGGCTGTTGCTGAAGACGGCAGTCAAATGCTCTCGGCACCGGACTGCTACTTTCTGTAGATCGAACGAACTGAGCTACAAGCAAATGAAAATGGAAGCTAGCTGCTTACCTTCGTACCTGAAGATCTGCGATGAAAAGTGAAGGGATGCTGGCGCTGATTCTTGCTGTCCACACGAACGCTGATGCCTGCACGAACTGAAGAACTGCACACGACAAACAGACAACAGGCGGCCACCAAATTGACAAAAACTCACTCGAATCAAAAGGACTTGGCCCCAAACTTCGCACAGATGAATTTCACCTAGCTACGAACTGATCCCCAAAAAAATCGTGACTCGAACTCAACTCAATCGTTCAGGAAATCAGATCGTGGCCAAGAGAAAAAGAAAAACGCCCAGAAATCAGATCGTGGTACCTCCTCCGTCGATCCTGCCATCTGGGGCGAGGCGGGCCGTGTCGCCGCGGGGTCGAGCCGCGCCGACGCCGGACCTCATCCGCGCGAAGCAGGGGGTGCACAGGGAGAAGCAGCCGCGGCCGTCGGCGTGCAGCTGGGGCGGGGGCGAGCGGCGGCGGCGTCGACGAAGAGGAAGGGATCCAGGAAAACGAAGGGGCCGGCCGGCGAAGATATTTATTTTCGGAACCTTTACTCCCGGCTCTTGCCTATGCCCGGGAGTATAACCCCCTTTAGTCCCGGCAAAAAAGCAACCGGGAATAAAAGTCAACCCTTTATTAAAATTTAAGCCTTCGCCCGCGAGTAAAGGGTATTTTTGGCAAGCCTTTTCAGCTTCCCGCCATTTCCGTGGGACAGTTTTTATTTTTCTTTATATTTAATTTTATTTAATGTCTAAATGCAAGTTGTTTGCTTAGTAAAATTTATAGCAGTCATAATTTTTTAAAAAAAATAATTTGAGTTCATTTTGCTTTATTCCACACAAGAAAAATATATAACCTAAAAATATTTTATTCTTTTCTTTTGACTAGCAAACATAATGTCGTCAATTTACAACTATACTTTCCAAACACTTTTTCAAATGCAAAAATGACCTAAATAAACTTTGTAGATCTCGAAGAGTTATGAATTTTTGGTAGTTATGAATTTTCATTTTAAAAACATTTAGGGTTCAAAAACTGAAAATTCTTTAAATTTTTTGAAATTCAAAGTTTTGATGGTTCAAAATGGCCCAAATCCAAAAAATGTCCAATATATCGAGTATAGATCTTGAAGAGCTAACCAAACGTGGTATTCAAGACTTTTTGATTTGAAGCCACCTAGTGGTCCGAGAGAAAGTGGCTCAAGCTCTCTTCACTTTAAAATTCAAAAATTTGACTTGGTCAAACCTGGTCAAACGGAGCACCTAAATGACCTCGTTCGAAAAACTTTTGAATACAAACATGTTAGCACTCATCAAGATCTAAAATGTTTATATAGGACATTTTTACGTTTGAGAAAGTGTTTGGAAACACTAGTCACAAAATCGGGAATCTAAGAGAGAGTTTATGGAACTACTACACACAATCGTCAATTTACAACTATACTTTCCAAACACTTTCTCAAATACAAAAATGACCTAAATAAACTTTGTAGATCACGATGAGTTATGAATTTTGGTATTCATGACTTTTTATTTTAAAAACATTTAGGGTTCGAAAAACTGAAAATTTTTTTATTTTTGAAAATTCAAAGTTTCGATGGTTCAAAAAATCGTCCAAATCCAAAAATGTCCAATATACTGAAAGTGTAGATCTTGAAGAGCTAAACAAACGTGGTATTCAAGACTTTTCGATTTGAAGCCACCTAGTGGTCCGAAAAGTGGCTCAAGCTCTCTTCACTTTAAAATTCAAAAATTTGACTTGGTCAAACCTGGTCAAACGGAGCACCTAAATGACCTCGTTCGAAAAACTTTTGAATACAAACATGTTAGCACTCATCAAGATCTAAAATGTTTATATAGGACATTTTTGCGTTTGAGAAAGTGTTTGGAAACACTAGTCACAAAATCGAATCTAAGAGAGAGTTTATGGAACTACTACTGCACAATCGTCAATTTACAACTATACTTTTCAAACACTTTCTCAAATACAAAAATGACCTAAATAAACTTTATAGATCTCGATGAGTTATGAATTTTTGGTATTCATGACTTTTTATTTTAAAAACATTTAGGGTTCGAAAAACTGAAAATTCTTTAAATTTTTTTGAAATTCAAAATTTTGATGGTTCAAAATCTGGAAAATCCAAAAATGTCCAATATACCGGGTGTAGATCTTGAAGAGTTAAACAAACGTGGTATTCAAGACTTTTCGATTTGAAGCCACCTAGGGTCCAAAAGTAGCTCGGTTACGATTTCCAATCAAGTACGATTTCCATAGTTGAAATCGTAATCATTGATTACGCTTAATTTTGGATTGAGAACATTTAAAACCATCGAGGTGGTTTGAACAAAAATGAAGATTGAAGGGTGTGAACGAAAAATGCCCGAAAAACATCTATTCCCGGTTTGAGTGAAGAACCAAGGGAGTAAAGGTCTAGCTTTATTCCCCGGTTTGGGTGAACAACGGGAGTAAAGCTTTATTCCCGGTTTGGGCGAAGGACGGGTAACCTTTACTCCCGGTTAGAGTCCCCAACCGAATAAAAGGTCCTGGCGGGCGGCCTCGCTTTATGTATGGCCTTTTACTCCCCGGCCGGAGAATACAACCGGGAATAAAGGTACCTTTACTCCCCCCGCTCAATTTCGAACCGAGTAACCGCTTTTGGCTCGAGAGTAAAGGTCGGGTTGTGTAGTAGTGTAACAATTGCTTTGCTCAAATGACACCTGAAACAATTGCTCTTTGCAAAACATGACATTTTGATCATTTTAATTCATTTGATAATCTAAATACATGTATTTTTTTCCATAATTCCTGTATTGCCCTTTCGCTTTTACATCGATCCATCTCCCATCGTAACTCTTCGCCTATCCCGCACGCCGCCGGTGGCCTCCTCTCCGGTACCGCAAACGCCGGCGGTCACGTCATGTTGGTGGCACCGCCCTCGCTGCCATTGCCGACGGTCCATGAGGTCAGCACCGCATGAGGATCGCCGGTGATGAGGGTCCTGAAGGAGAGCAGAGCCTGGTCGTCGGTGGCGCCCGCCGTGGTAGCAGCATTTTTTCGAAGCGAGCTTAGCTCGTGACTTCATGTGGTAGCAGCATGTGTGGTGGTAAGGCTAATGTTCAGCAAGGATGCAGCAAGGAGTAGCACGCACATGGATTTGGTGGCCTGATAGGAGAGCCACGCTCCAGCTCTTGCTACCTCCATTCTTGTGTGCAGTTCAGCCATGTTTGATCTTGATGATGTATACATATATCCTTGTTCCTTGAAATTCAACCATAAGTGACCCTATGGACCAGGTCAAGTCACCTAGCAACCTGCAAACATGCACATCAAAGACGGAAAAAAAGAGACTGCAATAATGGATCATGTTGGTGTCGGCACCTATCTCAAAATCACGACAGTGAGTAAGCAAGATGAACTGAATCGAACTTGACTGGCTGGCACCATACCTGTCGCCTCAGCATCAGTGCCTGCGCCACTGCTGAGAGCTCCGGGAAGCGAGGCTATTGGTCACCGGGCGGCAGGCCGCCCACCTCCACGGCATGGAAGCTTGAGGAGGCACGTCGATGAGGAGGGAGATCAGAGCAGAGGAGGTCACCGGCGGCGTACGCGGATAGACGAAGAGTTACAATGGGAGATGGATCGATGTAAAAGGCAGAAGGGCAATACAGGAATTATGGAAAAAATACATGCATTTAGATTATCAAATGAATTAAAATGATCAAAATGTCATGTTTTGCAAAGAGCAATTGTTTCAGGTGTCATTTAAGCAAAGAATTGTTAGAATCCTATTATGGCGTAAGCACCATATTTGAAGTCCCATAATAGCAAATATCTTGAGACGAATTAACCAATTAGCGCCATTAACGGTATTTTTAGATCTGACGGCACACGTTAATTGGTGCGGGAGGAACCCTGAAGGAACCTGGGTTCCTCCCAAGCACTGTAACAAGTCTCTTCTTTTTTGTTTTGGTGGTGGTGGTGGGGGCCGCATAATTCTTCCAAATTTTGTCACCAAAAGAATCCCGAGAGATGTCCTGAAAGGAAAGGAAGGTACAAAGATGAAGTTGTATGAGGTTACTTAATCATGATACAGATTCGTGCTGTGTTTTTTATATCTCGTGCTGAGCACAGCTTTGTCCTTATCCACGTTGAAACTTTAGACTTACTAGCATCGTGTCTCGCGTTGCTACGGGATAATAAAAGTTTTATATTAAAACACATAGATCGCATAATAATATAACAATATTATAGAAATAAGCACCGACATTAAATAACATTTAATCAAAAAAGCAAAATTCATGAAATTAACATAGTCAAAATATAACACATTGACAACTGAAGTGTACATAATAATAACTAATACCCGTTGTTCATTCGACCTATTGAACACAATGACTGCAAGCCATCTGTAGCCATGTACATAAAAGTTACGCAAACGGTAGACAGAAGTAGCTCCAGTAGACAATTTCTAGTAGCATACATGACACAGGCTTCTTCTGCAAAATGATACATGTGTAAAATATCAAGGCTTCAGTAGTCCTGAAGATTTCAGAAGCTTAAGTAACCCTTTGCTGCAAAATGTAATTGGATTTTTATGAGGACTCAAACCACATAATTTGTAGGAGGCAATTTGGAAAGTTTTGACAAATTGAAATTAGCCAAAGTCCATTATCTATAGCTGACTACAAAAATAAACTTGCTATCTTAGACTACTCGCACATTTGCCAACTCTGAGAATTCCTCCCTGGCTCCTACCAAAACATATATGAAATGATCTCTAATGCAAACAACTCTGCTTAAGAAAAAGGTCTCTTTATCTAGAAAGCACTTTAAAAAAAAAAAAGAATATCATGATGCGATTTTACTGGAAAGGTTATGAAACTACCCTCATTTTCCTTTGAGGACCCCTCTTGTTTATCAAAGTTAAGGAGTCTCTGAAAGGAAAAAAAAAGGTCTCATATGCCATATTAACATTTCATTTAGATAAATTTATTTTGTTAATTGAATTGGTCCCAGTTGGTTGATGAATGAATATACTGCTCGCTTAGATCCATATCAATTAAATGGAGCAGTAATGTCCTTCCATGTTTCCAACCAAATGTTTCCAATATAGAGAATAAAGTTCACTTTCAGATTTTATGACTGTAACAATTACTAATAATAATCTTAAAATGAATCATGAGCACTAAAAGGAGACCGAGCATCACTAAATCAGTACACCATAGGTGTTGCCTACAGAATGCCACCAGTGACTTGCCAAAGAATGATAGTATACTCTACCCCATATTCCAATGTCATGAGTTAATTGGTGCACCAGCACAAATAATCAAACATATAATAGGTAGTATTAACTGCTTTTACTTGGGAGTACATTACTCAAAAGAGCGTAGGTACCAGCATAAGTGAGATAAAACCTGCTAATCATAGTAGCATAAGTGACATAAAATGGAAGCACAGAACATAGAATTCCTCAAATTACTCGAGGATTTGCATCAGTCCCCCATGCTGTCATGCAAACCTTTTTCTTGTTCCTGCAAACAGAGCACAACACATAAGTTATCTGGACACAAGGATAGCCAAATTGGCCACCTAGCTATTCCAAGGAAACCTGAAGGCTCTCTATAATCTGCGGGGAATGTATATTGAACAAGAGGGCTGAACAATTATCTAGATTCAGTAACAGGGAAGAGTTACTGCCGCAGTGCCTCATTTTGAGAATGCAGTGACAAAAACCCAGCCACCTATTCACCTTGGTGTTCATTCTCACTGATTTCATCCAGCATCAGCCAAAAGGCCCTAGAAAGCATCTCGGGTCTGAAGGCTAAAGAGGTTGAATCTGGAAAGAGGGGAAAACATGGAGCCTCCGCGGTACTTTTTTAAGGATGTGGAATGCGTGAGCACCGAGCGGGGATCAGAGGCCTTGCGCTGTTACGGACAACAAATATTTTATACTAAAAACACACGGATCGCATGATAAGATAACAATACTTTAAAATTAAATAACGATGTTAAAATGACATTTAATTTAAAAGACAAAGTTTATGAAATTAACTTGGTCACGGAGAGCGTGGCGTCGTAGGCTCACAAACTCAGCTGTATAGACCTTTCCATGATGCTGCTAGTATAATGTTTTATATCAGCAAAAGAAAATCTCTGATATTCATTTCTTTCGTGTACCAATAAATCCATTTCTCCTGAATCAGAGTGCTCTAACAACAAACAATAACCATCATAGCCCAAATTCAAAATGTAATAAAAAAATTGTTATCAAGGCAAGGTGAACCGTAGCATAGAGGTTACCTTCATAGGCTATAGCCTCCGAGAGGGTGTGCACCAAGAGCTCGTCTAAGAGTAGAAGTTACTTGACATAACAAAATGAGTCGTGATTTTTTTGTCACCACTACCACTACATGAGGACTATAGAACACGAGTTATTGGTTGTGAAAGAAAACAACACCATTCAACTAAAAACAACATGCTATATAGTTATTTAACAGACATGATCTCTTTATTTTCCCTAATCATGAATCACTTGAAATTTATTTTATTAGCTATTATTAATTTTGAAAAGAATAAAGCTATGGCAGATCTGCTAAGAAAAAAAGAATAATTGTATAATTGTGTTGAATAAAATTAGCAAACAGAATCACATCTTGCCACTACCACCCGCACCAGGTCCAAACCAGAGAAAAAAAATGGAGAGCCGCAAGAAATTGAGAGGTCGAAGGTGGAAAGACAACACCCAAGGTCGGTTCAATTGTCTCACCAAGTTAGAACACTATGACAACAGCTTCCGGTCACACTCTATCTCGCCGACTCCATTGGGTGCTGATTCAGATGCTCGGTTTTGCACAGCACAAAGGGAAAAGAAGGGTGTGCATATATACCTGTTGAGTACTCGTCTCCAACCAAGGGCACAGGTAATGACAAACCATATTGAGATCTTAAAGGAAAGCAGTTTTAGTATTTCAGATCAAAAAGGGCAATTGATGATATTGAAACAATCTCTAAGTAGCCTAATTAAACTCTAAGAAGAAAGTGAAGGATCAAGGATCTAAACTGAATACATGCTAATATATCCATGTATGAGTACTGCAAATATCAGATTGCACTTATTACGTTGTTTAAAACAGAAAACAGGATAAGAGATTTAAAGTGACAATTGAAAAAAAATTAGAATGGAAGATGAACCGGAGATAAACTGCTAAACAACTTAACAGATAGATGATAGTGATAAAAACTAACAGATAGATGTACTTATCTGGCTTCTAGTTGGCACACAAAATAAAGACAATGACAGTGATAATTGGCCAATGGTAAAGGGAGGTCTCAACTACACAGCCTGACAGAGAGGCACTAACAATAACGAAGCTGAGTTGAACATATAGGCAAGTAAAGCAATCTTACCTACATGATCCGCTAATGTTAGCGTAGACGGTCATACACGAGCTATGCCGTAACTCCAAGCCAAAACATCGTACATATGTTTTTTTAGAAGGGCGGCAAAAAGCTTTTTGCCGATATGAGATATTGATATTGCACATCAGAGATCGTGGAAGGAGGCCGATGTCGCCGGGACCGGATCGGATCAGCGTTGAAGTTGTCAGATCATGAACAGTAAGTGGGAGGGAAAAAACCTGGAAGGCGACGTGAGTTGGATGACGGCACGGGCGCGAACATGGGCGGTCCTTTCTCCTCCTCGGCGATCTGTTGACCGTGGATCGGGGTGGATCGCAGGCATACTACATGCGCACACACCTAATTAGATCAGAACAGAATACAAATAGCCAATTAAAGTTAGGGTTCGTTGTACAGCAGGAAGGGATTGGCACTGTGTGCCGCGGTGGGGCGTTCGTGGAGGCGGCGGCGTCCGTTGGTGTCGGATCGCCGGTGCATCTCCCCGCGTGAGCAGGAGGTGGTGTTGCCGGGCGACGGCGGGCGAGGCGGGGCGGGCGGGCGGGCGAAGCGCTGCAATGCCGGAAGAAGTGGTCGCACGGGCCGGGGCGGGAGGGATTACCCTGGGGGGGCATGGAAATCTTCTAAATTTGGAGCGGAGATTGCGGGCGGGGAGAGGCCTTCCAAATTTTGGGGACGTGGGTAGATCGCTGACGACGGGTGAAAAGTGAGGCGAAAGTTTTTACCGCACCAAATGACAGTCTTCCTTTTGTTCTTTTTATGTTGTAGAGATTTGTGTTAACTAGGGGAGTGCCCCTGCGTTGCTACGGCTCATTTATTTTCTCCTCGTGGTAAATCTAATGTGGCCCCACAAGTACACCCATATCCTAAAAATACTTATAATTGTGAATGGAGAGAGCAGTAGATAATCGAGAGTTTTAGCCATTCATTGCATGATTTCTAATCTAAAGCCATTCATTAGTCATCATATAATACTCCAGCCAATTAATTGCATAAACCTGTCAATGAAATTAAATAGTCATAAGCTCTGTTGATGGTACTAAAGCGGTAAAGCCCCAATGTGCACGATAGGTGACAAGGAAAGTCGCATCAGCTCTGAATATATTTAAGAAGACAGTAGCATGGAAGTTCATCCAATTGCTTCATCTTATGATTGTGCATGCCAGTTTAGACCTCTCCGCAATAATGGTACAAATGTTAGCTCAAAACAGTGAGAAAAATAATACATGTGTCATGTAGCGAGCAACATACCACTAAATATAGTGTGAACAATCAAGAAAAAATCAACCCACATTATTGCAGATTTTTTGGGCATCGACATATATTGCCTTCAAAAATACTGTTTGATGCTACAATTATGGATCTGATCGCTGCTTGCTTAACATTACTGATTACTCAAACATCAACCCACATTATTCGTTCATGCAGACAATGCTAGAGGAAACTGACAAGAAGGTTTTAATTTATTAAATCAGTATCGTGCATATTTTCTGAATGCATATCGATGAACACTCAACCATCAGAGAGAAAAATGATTCAAAGGGCATTTATCAATTGCACATCAACTGTCAGCTAAAAGAAATAGTCGAAGCAATACAAGGACTTTTCCTGCCTATCTTCTGATATAAAGTATGCCAAACCAATAAACATGGTAGCTTGCATCGCAGTTAATTGTTTCTTGTTTGAGCTTAGGGCAGGAGGGTAACTAAGCCTACACAATTTGTGAGAAGATCATAGAATCTATTCATCAGTATCAAGCAAATGAGTTTGCAGTAGCAACTGTGAGGGATTTTAGATAGATGGTTCTATTTCATTCACAAGCAAGAGAGCATCTGGTAATCTAGAAAGCGTTGAATTGACAAATCCATGACTCAGTACTTTTGCCATGGACCTTGATGGCCTCGTTTTATACAGCAATAAGCACTGCTTGATTCTGTCAATGTACATAGACTGGAAATCGAGGACATGAAACATGAAAGCAACAGTTGGATCAGTTCTCGTATTTAGAGTGGTAGGTAGGATGCTGCACTTCATTTGATAAATTGTACCAGGCTTATGGCATTTCATAGAGCAGGTGGGGTGCATGAGGATGCAATGAAGGCGAAAGAGCGAGGAAGAGCGACTTGTCACAGAAAAGCACATGCAGCAGAGAATAAGGACCGTATACAACTATAGAAGGCTCCCCGGGGCGAGCGGCTTCTCGCACCTCTCTTCTCCTTCTCGCCTCGCGGTCCGTCTGAAGCTGCTCGAGCTGTTGCTCGGCGGCGGTGGACATCAGGCACTAGCACAGAATGGGCTAAAAGCGACGGCCGCTCATGTGCAAAAAGCGACCGGTTGGCGGCCGTCGCTGCGCGGGCGTCGCTAATGTGGGCCTCAAAAGCGACAGGCCTTTGCCCGTCGCCTTTAACACACAAAAGCGACGGGCGTAATCCAGCAGCCGCCGCCCTTAAGGTACAAAAGCGACGGGTGCTACTTAACAGACGTCGCCTTTGGGCTTTGACACATAAAAGCGACGGCCGTGAACCAACAGCCGTCGCTTTTAGCTCACAAAAGCGCTGGACGTTTCTGGACCGCCGTCTCTTTTAGCTTACAAAAGCAACGGACCTTTCGGAACAGCCCTCGCATTTATATCACAAAACGACGGGCTCAGATCAGCAGCCGTCTCTTTTATGCCCGTCGCCTTTGAACAGAACAGCCGTCGCCACTGACTAGAACAGC
The DNA here is from genome assembly GCA_015847255.1 of Hyparrhenia diplandra. Taxonomy (NCBI): domain Eukaryota; kingdom Viridiplantae; phylum Streptophyta; class Magnoliopsida; order Poales; family Poaceae; genus Hyparrhenia; species Hyparrhenia diplandra. The sequence continues at coordinate 73,866 of JADLZK010008912.1, forward strand.
AATATAGCATCAGCTCATTCTGCACCCTAATATGCACACAGAAGCAGCAACAGCAATATATAAGGCAGCACATCAAGCAAATGCAATAGTCCACAGAATGCGCACATCATTACAAGAGTTATAGTAGTGTTCCACTAAACACAACATGAAGTTCAATTCAGTTCACAGTCCTTACATACTGAACACAATAGAATTGTATCAAGCATCAAGCAAAATGTAGCAATAGAATTGAAATCCCTGGCCGAATTGAACTTGAAGCAAAAGCAAGAGTTTTAATTCACTGGACAATAGAATTCAGAACCCATGGGAATTGTATCAAGCATCAAGCATAATGCCACCTCCTGCGTAACTTGATTGAGTTCATGTGTGGTGAGCTGCCTATTCGGTATTCTACATCCATGACCTCATGCAATTTACTAACATTTGAACCAGGCCATCACTCCAAACCATGGTGGCATGACGCTCCAGGGAGGCTACAGCTACAACAAACCATAGAACAGAGCACATGCTGCATTTTTGTTCGACACAGAGAAGAGCATACCAAGCACAGCAAGGCCGGAGCTGTGCCGCGGCGCAGCGCAGCCCGGTGGTACGCCATGCAGGGAGGGGCCGCGGGCGCAGGTGGCGTGCCACGGGCATGCCGGGAGCCTTGGCGGCGCGGGGCGGTGGGCACGGGCTCGGAGGGTTCCCCCCGCCGCAGCCGCTGGGCTCGGGCGCGGCACCGCGGGGGGAGGGTGTGCCGACGCCGCCGACGAGCTGGGCGCCCTGTAGGCGGCCTGGTGATGGCACGGACCGGGCGGCGCGGCCGGCGCTGTGAGCGGGCGCAGTCGATGGCACGGCAGCGTCGTCGCTGCAGACGGTGCGGCAGTGGGTGGCGTGCCGGTGCTGTGGGCGGCACGCACGGGGCGCTGGCAGCGTATGGCGCGGTGCAGACGGCGTGGGCAGGGCGTCGCGCCGGCGCCGCCGTGCGGGGCGTCCTGCAGATCACCTTCAGAAAGTCATTCTAAAAATTGTACATCAGAGCCAGTACTGTTTTATTCGCTCTCGCACAATCCAAGACTGCCTCGCTTGGAGTTATGAATACATCCATCAATGTCATCAGTCGAAGAGAGAAGCCATCATTCTTAAGCTTGACTTCGAGAAAGCATTTGACACTGTGGAGCATTCTGTTAGATTGATCTCCACCAACTGGGCCCTTGACTCGCGTCCCGATCGGGGACGCCCAGCCCATTGAAGTGGCTAGTAGGCCCCGTCACACAGTGCCTATAAGAGAGGAGGTGGGGGCCACGGCCTCAGATCACGAGGTTCACTACAGCTGCCGGTCCCCACTGTCTAACCCTAATCTGATCTAGAGGGCGGCACTGCAAGCGATGGGAAGCTCCACCGGCGATGATCGTGGCGGATGTCTCCTTCTCCAACATCACGGTATGTGCACCTCACTCTCCTCCCTCCGTTCCACGTATGTGTTCCAGTCGTCGATCTACTTGTTCATTCTGAATGCAATAGAGATTCCCCTCTGATCTACACCTAGTGTCGATCCATAGAACTGACAATGGTATCACGAGCCTGGCTAGATCGTAGATCCAGTTGGGATAGAAATAGAAAAGAAACAGAAAGAGATGAATTCGATTTTCGATTCGGAATCAAACCCTAACCCTAAGAAATGAAAGAAATGGACGGGCGCAATGGCAGAGGAGCACTCACCAGGGTCTCCTCTCGCCCGCAATCGCGCGGGACGCAGTCACCGCTGCCGCCGTCGCTACGACGCCGTGCGGGAAGATGAACCCGGGCCGTCGGCTGGGGAGGCAACGCCATCGCGAGCCCTCCGCCTTCGGGCTCTAGGGTCAAGGGCACCGACGCAGAGCCGCTTGACGGCGGCGCGCTCACCTCCGGTGGACGCGCGCGCCGGCGAGGGCCTGCGGCGGAGCCGCACCCGTCCTCCGGCCGCCATCCATGGCCACAGCCACCGCTCCGTCGCCTTTGGGCGCCGCCGGTGAGAGAGTAAAGTGGGGACGGGGAAAGGAAAGAGAAAGAAAGGAGGTAGAGAGGCTGGGAGCCACCAGCGCAGCCGTCTACCTCTCGCGCCGCCGGCGACCTGCTGCTCTGCCGCTGTGTGCGGCGAAGAGAGAGATGCAGAGAGAGGAAATGGCTAGGGTTTCGGGAGCCACCAGTCAACAGAGGCTGTTTTTGATCTCGCGAAGAGTGCGGACAGCCGTCCGATTCGATCCTACGGCTGAGACAAGTTCGGGTCGAAATAAGCCTAGGCGGCAAGGTGAAATGCCGGCCCAGGCCCAGGTTAAGGCCTGGGCGCGGGAGCGACTGGCGCGTGAGAGCGCCAGGCCGGCCACGGGCCGAATTGAAGGCTGGGCCGAAAACGTTGCCTTCGGGCTAACAGAAACAGCAATTGTTTTCCAATTTGATTTACAATTTTCAGGAGCATTTAAATGACATATGTTGATTTTTCACGTTTAAATCTCTGTCAATTTTGAACCAACGATATTTCTTTAAAGTTAATTATGGTATTGTTATTTTCTGACCAACGTTGATGATAACAATATTGTAATTTAATGAGTTTATGTTTAAAGTGTAAATCTCTCGATAAATTTTGCATCAAAGTGACCAATTATTCAGAGAGAACAGATAAAGATAAAAGAAAAGTATTTTTTATGTTTCCGCTGCAAATGAAGTTGATCATCCTCTAATTGTGAGGAGTGATTATATGCTTTCAAGATTATTGAGTTTCCAGACATTTATTCCATTTACGCCCATCGGTGATGTGGAATTAACGAGAATAATGAGTTATATACTTTAAAGGTCAACGAAAGTGTTAATACCATGATTCCATTTCTGCCCAACGGTGATGTGGAATTAATGAATAAAGAATGGTGTTTTATTCTATTTCTGTCCAACGGTGATATAGAATAGAACTTAAAAGATTTTAAAGTTTAATGTGCATGTTTTAACCGGATCATCGAAGCGTTATTTCATGCTCATTATTGTTGACTATTGTTGAATATTTTCGGACAAAGATCTTCATGTTTTTTGTTCTTGAAGGCAGAAAGAAAAATGAGTTGGGTACTTGTGACTTAAAATGATGAGTGATAATAAAGGAGTCCATTGCATAAGGGATTGTGTTCTCTTTAAAGAATGGCTTGAAAGAAAAGAATTCTTGGATATTAATTCAAGAAAAGATGATGAAAGAATAAGAGTCGCCAATGGCGTCAAAGTTGATATTAAATTTTAGTTTGAGAAATGTTTTCATGTACTATCAATGAAAAAGAATGTATTTTTAGTTTAGGTCATTATGATAAGAGTTGTAAAAGGTCACATTCATGTTTAATTTGACCAACGTTGGATTAAGCATGTATGTTCAGAGTATTCGGATTTATTTCGAATTTGATGATTGATTATGAGCCAATCCCGGCATTGATGTCCCTTCGAGGGAAATTATTCGCATGGCGGGAAAAGATTGAGATGAATGACCCGCATGGCGGGGTAAAGTTGGCACAATGCTTAGCTTGCATAGCAAGGTAAAGTTAGCATAGTGCCTATCCCGCATGGCGTGGGAGAAATTATGATGACTCATGTGGTGATGTGTCTCGCATAGCGAGAAGAAGTATGGGTAGCTCTTATGCTATCCTAGAATGACTGTGCACTAATATTGTGTCATAGTTATTAAGCACTTCATGAGTGTAAAGTGAATAGAAAGTTATGTACGAACCTCAATAAGAATAATGTGCGAGCGTGACTTGCAAAAGTATTGATAATAAAGAATTTTCGCAAAGTTCTTGAAGTGAAACGAGGAAAAAGTACTCCCATATGACTTGAGAAATAATTTTATTCTACATGACATAATCATGTGGATGAATGAAGTAATCAAAGTTTCCTCATTCACAAGAGTTTTGAATAGTTTCAGAATTATGGCCGAAAAGTTCATGCCACATTCGAGGGGGGAGAAAGGTTAAACAGATTAAGAAAGACAATGAAGAAGATACTCCCCTATAGTTCAGATAATGTGATGCAAAATGTACATTGAATACAAGAGTGATCTATGAAAGATGATTGTGATCGTTGAGAGAGTACAACGGTCATAATAGTCATACCCCTAAGCAAAGAAATGTCTAAATTCCTAGACTTTTATAGTTCCAAAAGGAAGATAGTATAATGGAAAAGTTTCAAAGTTATTAAGTGGTGCTTATGGCGCCATATGAGTTTAACAGATCAAACCCAAATAAGAAAAGTGATGATACTCTATCTTTAGAAGATGGAGTAACTGGGGAGCATGGTATGCAAAGATGTATGATTTGAAATACTATGTTAATGTTGTATGAGTAAACAAAGATCCTATGATACAGGACCTTATAGAATTAATTGTCTCTGCGCAATAAAAGAGCAACAACAAGTCCATATGAAAGGAGTGCCAATAGCTAAGGACCCCGAAGGTCTCAAAGAATAAGAAATCGATTTTTCGATGACTATGAAGTCCATGTTAAGAAATAAATTCAAATGAAGGGTGACCCCACCTTATTTAAAGAGCCATGAGAAGTGCTCACTTGTTTAAATGGCAAGAAGTTACGTAAGTTGAAATGAAATTGAAGAATCTCGATGTTGTTTGGGACTTAAGTAATTCCTAATGGAGCCAAAACAATGTAATGGGTCTACAAGACGCAATATGACTCCAAAGGGAATATGTAAAGATATAAATCGCCACTTGTGGTGAGAACGATTATATAAAGAGAATGAATTGATGACAGTCAAAGTTAATGGCACATTATGGTTTAAGTTACATCATATGGATGTAAAGACGGCATTCCCTAACGGGATTTGTATGAAAATGAAAACATCACACAACCTAAAGGTTTGTCGTGAGAGTAAAAAGAACATAAGGGATGCCGCTTTAAAGAAATTATTTAAAGATTAGAGCAAGTCTCTCGAAAAGTAGAATTTAAAGTTGAAGAATCAATGGAATGTTTGAGTTAAAGAGAATGAGAAGGACAATAGTGTTATGAAAGGTTTAAGAATGGAAAATTCATTTTCCTAATCCTACATGTGGATAGTACCTTGCTTGCTTAGTAGTGGTGCTAATCTATCGTCGGAGAAGAATTTCTTGTCCTCAAGATTCAACAAGAATGATCTCGGTGAAATGCCTCTCATAATAAGAATTGAAATTCACCGAGATAGAAGAAAAGGGGTATTAGGACAGTTGAAAAGGCATACTTAGTAAAGATTCTAAAGTATGCATGAAAGAAAACCTACGCCTGTTCTTATAGTAAGGGTAATGGATTTGGGAACCTTAGTGTTCCAAGAATCAATGTGAAATAGATCAAATGAATATGTGGTACCATATGCTTCAGCTGTTGGAAGCTTAATGAATGCACAAGTGAGACATTACCCTACAGAGTTCACATATCAGGGATATTTTGGCAGAGGTCCGGATATAGATCATTGGAATGGAGTTAAGAATGTATTGAAATTTTGTAAAGTGCCGAAAGCCTCATAACGAGTAAGAAATAATTCAAAAGATAAGAAAGAAAAGTACTCTCATATAGTTGTGGGTACAAAAGTTGAGATTTGGCGAGATGTGCAGTGAATTCCACACTAGTCACTGACACTCGCGATTGGAGTTTGTTGTGGAAAAGCTCCAAATGAAATAGTTGTGGTGTCATTGATGATGCATACACATGATATAACTTGTTATGAGGCTTCGAGAGACGGGCAAAGGTAATCAAAGGTAATCTTATACCGGAGTTGATAATGGTTGACAACAAAGAATAACCATTTGAATAGTTTGCTCCTATGACAACGGGTCAAGTGTGCCGCCAAACACGTTGACATTGAGTGATACGTTGTAAAGGAGAAAGTCCGAATCATACTAAAATAATTGAGCATACAAGGAACAAGAAAGTGCTTTTGGATCCATTTACCAAAGGCTTACCACCCGGTGTGTTCGAGAGAACACACAAATCGACATGGGTTTATGGTATGGCCTATGACTTCCGGATAATAAAGGGCCCAATGTTAAAGAACCTGTTTCAAAACAGAGACGTGTATTGTAGCTGTTAAGTCCATCGGCGATTGACCGTGACGACGAAGCAATTCTATGCACCAATCTGTATTGGAATAAGAAAAGAAGTAAATGATATAAAGTAAAAGTATAAGATGAGATCAAGGGGGAGAATGTTAGATTGATCTCCACCGCTTGGCCCAACGGCCAACCGGGCCCTTGACTCAAGGCCCCGATCGGGGACGCCTAGCCCATTGAAGCGGCTGGTGGGCCCCCGTCACACAGTGCCTATAAGAGAGAAGATGGGGGCCACGGGCTCAAATCAGGAGGTTCACTACTGCCGCCGGTCCCCACTGTCTAACCCTAATCCGATCTAGAGGGCGGCACTGCAAGCGATGGGAAGCTCCACCGGCGATGATCGTGGCGGATGTCTCCTTCTCCAACATCACGGTATGTGCACCTCACTCTCCTCCCTCTCGTTCCACGTATGTGTTCTAGTCGCCGATCTACTTGTTCATTCCGAATGCAATAGAGATTCCCCTCGATCTACACACATAGTGTCGATACATAGAACTGGATCTACGATGCTTTCAGTTAAACTCTGTATGTAAGTAAGCTCTTCCTTTATTTTAATGAAATTGCGTAACTGTGGGGACCTCCCCTACAGTCTTTTGTGTTAAAAAAAGCGACGGCCAGGAAACGTGTGTCGCCATTGCACCGCACAAAAGCGACAGCTGTAGCAACGCATATCGCCACTTCAAAAGCGACGGACGCTCCCTAACACCCGCCGCCGATATACCTCACAAAAGCGACGGGTTCTCCGAAAAATCCGTCGCCACCTCAAAAGCGACGGGCGCCATTCATAGCCGTTGCCAATAACCTCCATAATGGAGACGGGCCTTAATACGTCCGTCGCTTTTTTACGCCATTAGCGACGGGTGTAAATTACCCGCCGCCTTTGAGGTCGCCGCTTTTAGCCCATTCTGTGCTAGTGAGGTGCATGTGCAAGATCTGTGGAGAGGAGCTGCCCGCCGGGCGAGTCCATCCAGAGCGGCACGATCGGAGCCGAGGACAGCAAAGAACGAATCCTAGGGTACCCGGATGCTTGACCACACTGCCCCGTCTCCCCGGAGGTGAGCCGATTGGCGAGCGCGCGGACGGTCGCGGAGCAGCAGGTAGCCACAACGACGATTTGCCGGCATGCGGCCGACCCGAAGTCTGCGTGCGCTGGGGGCTGCGCGCGGAGGTCGCTATCGCTCCGAAGTCGGAGGCAAACACACGCAGACGGACGTGGCGGGCGCGCGGCGGGACTCGGCCGAGGCGTTACGCTTTGTTCTTTTAGTAGTAGAGAAGAGAAGAGAGAGAGAAGAATGACATCTTTAGGGAAAGATCTTGTGGCCCTGTGGTCGAAGTTTGGCCTCAGACTTTTCATACCCTTTTTCTCACACAGCAAGGCGAAACATCTCGGTTCAGGAAGTTTTCTCGGATGACATCTCTTGCTCCCCCGACCAAGACTTACAGCTGCAGCTGAGAGAACTAGATGAACTTCGACACCTCATGTGTTGTTACTATAGAGCTACAGAATAATGATCAGAACGAGAGAGTTCGTAATGGGGATGTGGCTGTGAGTGAGCCCACGCGTTCGACGCTAGCGGGCGCTCCTCCAACGCGCGTCTGCAGACCAGAATCTTCCCCGACGCACCATCTTTTCGCCATCAATCACGGTACCATTAGTCGTTCCGTCTTATCCCATCTCACTAATCACAGTGGTCCCTTTAATTTGTGTCTGTGGAAATTACCAAGTAGTAGCGCACTAACTCTCCTTCTATATATAGTACGAGTATATATAGTATCTCCCACCTCGCAATTAACCAACCATCCTCTCCACCTTAGGCATATATATAAAAAAATATCCATCTTTCCTATTCCACCTGGAGAAATTAAGAAGAAAGAGGAGGAGGAAGAAAGAGATCAATGGCGACGGTAGCACCGGCGTTAGCACCAAAGTTCACGGATACCTTTACCGTGCCGAAAGAAAACTACGGCGACTTCATCCGCTTGGTCCGGCAGAATGTGAGCTTCCACTGCAGCAAGCGGGGTCCCAACCACTTGCTCGTGCTCCCGCCGGAGCAGAAGGACGACCCGAAGCTCTGGTTCCACGTCGTACTCCGCACCCAGGACAACTCCCTCCCGCTCGCCATCCGGCTCGACAACCTCTACCTCGTCGGCTTCAAGACCAAGGCCGGGGTGTGGTGGGAGTTCAACAACAACGACAAGGCCGGAAAACACCTCATCCCCGACTCCCGGTGGCTCGGCTTCGACGGCAGCTACGCGGGCCTCATCGGCCACCACCAGAAGGCCGGGCTGCACGCCGTCACGCTGGGCCGTGCCGAGATGGCCGCGGCAGTCGACGCCCTGGCGGTGCACGGCGAAGGGCAGGGCGCTCAGGCGGCCGACGCGTACGCCCTGCCCAAGAGCAAGCTGGTGAAGCTGGTGATGATGGTGTGCGAGGGGGTGCGGTTCCACACCCTGTACCGAACGGTGGACAAGGAGTTCGACCATCCGGCGGCGACCGTGTCCGAGATTGAAGGGATGCAGGTGAGGGAATGGGACAAGATCTCGCGGGCGATGCTGAAGTGGGCCGTCGACCCCAAAGCCAAGATCGACGACATGGAGAAGATCCACGTCAAGGATATAAATGACGCAATCAGGATCGTGGCTATTGTCAAGGACGATAACACTGCCTAGGTACTAGTGAGTAGCCTCGATCGTCTATACCGTTATATAGTACCACTGCGGTTATTGTACGTGTTTGTATATGTTAGATGTATGCGTACTGCACTCGTTGGTGGGTGAAGATATATATGGATACGGTATACAATGATAAAAACCAGAGTCTTGTAAGAAAAAAAAATGACAAAACCAGAGTTCCAGAAGCCACGAACACGAGGACAGACAGGTTCAGTCACACCGGTATTCTACGCATAATAAGTCTCTGTTTTAGCAATATAATGCAATTATTAAATGAGTCTATATATTTCCCTTTTAAAATAAACTTTTTTTTCTCTTATAGCATTCCATTTGTTTATTCCATTCGTAAAAAAATATTCATTAGGAATATTTTTTTAATTTCTGTTCATAGCACTTAATTTGGCTATCTATTTCCTCCATTATGAACAAGGTTTTTAACTGTACTTGTCGGTATTTTATATTTTACTATAATTTGGTAACCACTTCAAATATTATTAACGTGGCTCTGATACCACACATATACAATAATTGAAATAATTAGAGAACACTTGGGAAATATTCGGATTTGAAATTCAAATTTTTAAAAATTTTGAGTTACTATTCATAGCACTATTTAAATTTAAGTATTACTATTCAAATTGTGTCACTATTCAAAATATTGGACACTATTCAAATTCGAGAATATTATGAACATAAGACGACGAGCACTTGTTGAGTGGCTCGGGCACTTCAAATATTGCTACTATTCTTCACTATGCAAGACACTTGTTATTATTCAGCGATAGCGATGCTTGTGTGAATATTTGTGAGTGCGTGATTATTATGAACTCGATTAGTGAATATTCACGAGTGCACGTATGCGGGATAATATGCGGAATTAAAATTCACAGGATCTTTGCAAGGTTGGCGAGACCGGACTTTTACGCGCTCACGCGTGCGACTTTATGCTTGTGTTGATCCTACTCGGTACTCACCGTATGCATCACTAACTCGCTTCAGAACCAGGCTAACCCGGTCTCCTCCCACGCTATCCCCGGCCAAGCACACACAGGACTCTATCCCTATCGTCTCCCAGGCAGTTCCACCCGAGGGAACGGTTCTTCGCTTTCGAGTTCTCTACAAACGCCTCCAACCGGGCTAACACGAGAACAATACAAGCGAGAGGTTTCTCCTATAGGGTCCCTAGCATAGAGACTTCGCCCCATATGAACCGGCTTAAAGGAAAGCAAGATTACAAATGGAAAAACTCAGTCCATTTCACAGAGCAAGCTTACATACGGTTTTCCCTTTCGGGAAACCCCAAGCACTTAGCACAAACCCGATTACCTTACAAGCAGGAGAGGATCGCAAGGACCTCCGTTACAAACTAATTTACAAAGGTGGATTTATACAACGGTAGTGGATTCTAACTTATTCGTGGTGGTGGTTGCTAATCTCAAAGGACTCCTGAGATTAAGCTTTGCATGGTGGAAGTGGAAGTGGAGTATGAGTGGAGTGGGCGGATATGGATTGATGTGCGGATGATGGTGTTGCGGGTGATGGTGTTGCGGGTGTCGAATGCAGAGGACAGCCTTTCCGCTTTATAGAAGCGAAGAGTTTTACCGAGCCTCGCCGGATAAGCCTTGGGCGCCCTTCATGTTTATCTTCCGAGGGGTGAGTAAGCCTTACGAGTGTCCTTCGAGGTTATCCGAAGCGTCCTTAGTGGACAAGTCCGGACTTTAGCGGCGTCATGCATGTCTTCCGGAGAGCCTTCGTGATGAAAAACGACGCCTCGTCGACCGGGCTTCAGATGCATGATAATTGTCTTGCAATGTTGCTTGGCGGCGACACTTGTCTTCAATTCTCGTGAGGAGTCGACGAGTCTTCAACAATAACCAATCTTTATCTTATTCGGTTATGCGTTTCCTTCGAGCATATTTTTCGAAAAATTATTCAGCAGGGTATGGTATATATATATATATATATATATATATATATATATATATATATATATATATATATATATATATATATATATATATATATATATATATACACACACACACACACACACACACGGCGAGCCTAAAATGCATGAGGTGCATTTGCTTGTAGCAAATGCACCCAACCTCAATCAGCGCCTCTTCTCGGACCTATTTGCTCTGTCAAATTGACAATCATGGGCCCGCCTCTCTACCCCCCCCACCTCATTACGCAGCTAGTTCACCCTCTCCCCAACCTCCTTCCCTTGGTGGTCGCCGGGCACCAATTACAACCGGTAGTGTATTCGGTTTGCAACTGCAATGCGTGTTCCGGTTGCAACCTCCGACTGCACCTGCTAGCTAATCTCTCTCTCCACTGTCCCATCTGTTGGTGTTTCTTACGCACACGAGAGAAATCCAAGCGCACGGAAATACCGTTGTAGCACTTCACCCGGTGGTAAAGTGTGGTATCGTATTTTTCACAGGGGATGGTCGCGGTGGCTTTTCGTGTCTATGTCAACCTAAGGCAAGGGTTTGTTTTCTAAGAGTAGCGAGGTATCTATAGGCTAAGTTTTCCGTGCAATTGATTCCTAAAGTCCGTTGTCTACTCGCCGGGCACCGCCCACGCTCAAAGAACGTTGTCAGGCAATTAGCACCGCTACCGCACCAACCGTGGGGGATTTCAAGGGGACGGACAAGGCTTGTCACGACCAAGCCGCCTACCCCCTCAACCGTGGGATGCGCCACAAAAGGTAGGTGAACGCTAGTCCAAACACCATGTTTGCACTATTGGTCACAGTTCTTGATGTTGGCCAAGGTTCCCCGGTCAAAGAGTCCCTCCACCAAGAACTAACGTAAAAACGATCTACCAATCCCGCAAGTCTACAACGGCTAAGAAATGTATGCGAAGGAAATTAAGTAGCTGCAAGATAATCACAAGACTCCCTTACCAAAGCGTAAGCGACTTGCAGAGGTACAAGCCGGGCGGGTGCCGACAAGTCCAAGACTGGTCCTCCTAGGAACCGCGGAACACCGAGGGGTGAACTAAAGCAACTCCGTGTAGAAAGAATCAAGCTTCTTTCTAGCCTTTCCCTCTCTCACTCTCTAGAATTGGGAGATAGAATAGAAGAAGTAGAAGAAGAAGAAGATCTAATTCTACTCTCTTGCACAAGTGGATTTGGTTTCTCCTTTGAATTTGTATTGCTTTTTGAGAGGGAGAGAGGGGTCTATTTATACACAAGGGGAGGGACCTAAGTGCTAAAAAACACCCAAACCGACCTAGGAAAACCTTCCATGTACGCCAAACCGACCATCCCACGTTGGTTTCACCGGTTTTGGAAGGTAACAAACCGCCTCAGCTGGGCTCGAACCGCCTCGGCCGGGGTGTGGCCGCACCAGTGGTGCGCTACAAGACCGCAAGGGCCGGCTGGCCGGGCTTCTAAGTGGGCTTCCTTGCTCAAAAGTTGTAAGGTGGACTTGGCCCGGCCTGGTTTCGACGTTTTGTTGCGATTTTCGTTTGGGCTTGCCATTTGCTCCTTTTGGCCTTCTTCTATTTGTTGATTTTATTTCTTTTTCTTTGTCTTTTTGGCCCAAAGTGATCATCCATGAGTTTGTACCGCAAGTCCAAATAAACACCAAAACTTTGGAATATGTTAGTTGAAATTCCTATTTCTAGGTTGTTTTGGTGTTGTGTTGACCGGTATTTAATTCGTCGTTGGTTACCAATCAACAAACTCCCCCACACTTAGCCCTTTACTCGTCCCTCGAAGTGAAGGCACGAGGACTAAAGTGGTTCAATCTCCAAGATGTAAGCTTGCATACATGTTATTCTAAGCCTTACCTGCCTTGTGAGCATTTTCCCACCCTTTACCTTTCATCGTAGTGGGGCTTTCTAGCTTTTCTCCAAGCCTTGAGTGGTTGCCGGATAGAACGGTTATAATAGAGGTGCTTATCATTCATCCTTTTTGATCAACTTTTTCTCAGGGTTTTATTTAGATAAAATTTTTTTCGAGAAAGCATGGGCTTTATTGCTATTTTTTTTTTGGAGAGGTGGGCTGCTCGCCCTAGACTTTTTGTCTTTTATTTCCTCTCTTTTCTTTTTTCTCTTTTTTTTTTTTAGAGATGTGGGCCCTACTCGCCCTTGGACACTTGCCCATTTTTCATCTCATTTCTTCTTCTTTTTTCTTTTTTTTTTTTAGAGATGTGGGCTCTACTCGCCCTCGGACACTTGTCCATTTTTCATCTCATTTTTTTTTTTTTTTAGCATAGCCCAAGACATTTCTCTTTTTCAAAGAATAGATTCCGGATGTTGAGTTTCTCTTACGGGACGAAGGCATAGCAAATCCATTTATACCATATCATATTTGGCAACAACTTAGACTAGATAGAGCATATGCAACCCACATGAATCGGGCTTTTTCGGGATGAGTAGTTATTTTAACGAAGCTTGGTATTACGGCGAGGAATAAAAATGTACGCATGCCATGTATCAATTGGTAGATGTAGAGATGGAGTTTTGCTAACTTGGTTCAGGTTTTAGCACTTAAAGAAGATCACAAGTCAAAATTTAATCTTAATAAATTGCGTACCTTTGACTTGCGAACCTCCCCCACACTTGTTTTTGTACCTATTTTTATTTTCTTTTTGCACAAGGACAAAAAAACAAGTGGAGACATAGACAATAATATAATAATAAAACTTTATTGAATTTATAAATAATTCAAAAGCAAGGGCGCACACTTGAAGAAATTACAAAATGATTGGAAGGGAAAATACTAAAAATTAAGCTAGTGTGCGCCTAATTATTGATAAAGAGGTAGAGTACTTCTAAGTGGCTCGCGTGGGGCGCTCTGCATTAGCCGCTCTAGCGACCCTAGCTAGCTTAGTCTTGAAGTTTAGGCAGAAAGAGTCTAGTTCTTTCCTGATATCAGCGTTCTCTAAATGTGCCCCTTCTACCTCTGCGCTTAAGGTTTTCGCTAGCTTGTTTAGAGAGTTAACTCTAGCGTTTAAGGTTGCTAGCGAAGGGACCTTAGGAACCGTGCTACTACCCCAATTGTGTTTAGTGACGGAGCCTTCCTAGGTGCAATGGCACCTCAAAGGGCCTTCCTCGAACGGCTCTCAAAAACATTAGGAGCCTTCCTAGGTGCAGCACGGGGGTACCCTCAAAGGGCCTTCGCTACTCGGCGACTCTCAACAACATTCGGGGCCTTTCTAGGATTCGCCGAGGGATACGTGGTGGAGCACTTGGAGACGTCGCTGGAGCGGGGGTTGGCCTCTTCATAAGCCCTTTCCCACGTCCTCTTGTGGGCATGTCGACACCGACAACGATTGTACGGGTAACTGTAGTCGGAGGTGTGGAAGGAGGACGTCTCTATTGAAGAAGTACGGGCGCGGGGCGCCGGGTTCCTTCCTCTTGATGCCCGGGGTGCCCACCGTAGGGACGAGGTGGGCGCCCAAGGATACTCTTGCGTGTCACGGATCCGCCCGTGGACACATGGCTCGTTCCCTCCACCGGATGAGTAACGTGGGGGAGGGAGCACGGCAAGAGGGGCGACAGGAGGATGGTTCCACCTCGTCACTAGGGAAGATTAAGTCCTCCTCATTGAGAGAGCAAAGTGAACGAGAGGAGTTGTAGAGGGTAAGGGCATGGTCCGCCATTGCAGCTGTTCTTGGCTCAAAAAGAAGAGAATTTGAGAGGAGGAGAAGAGCAAGAAGGAGAGGTGTGAAGAATGGAGAGGAGGAGGGTGGATTTTATAGGGACAAACACTCCTCTCTGTTTTTTGGCGAGGGTTAAAATCTCGCGGAGCGCACCTCACCATTGTAGGTTATGAGAAAGAGGAAGGTGATGGGTGAAATCCCGGCCGAGCGGACCCGGCCAGTGGTGCCGCCGCACTGTGGTGCGTGCGCACCACCCAGCGCCCCCTTGGTCGAAGCTTTTCGCCCACATTCGTTTCCTTTTACGAAAAGTTTTGAACGGGGTTTTTGCGCGAGAAACATTTCCTTTCTTCTTGATCTCTAATTGATCCTCAAATTTAAATTTTGAAAATAGTTTTTGCTTTGATTTAATTTAGAAAGTTAAAATTTCTTTGTGTAGCAAATGACCAAAGATAAATTTAATAGAATAAAAGGAAAATAAAAAGGCAAATACTTAATTAAAAACAAAGTAAAACTATATAGATAACTTTTTATGTTTTACTATTATTATATATATATATTATTATATATATATTATTATATATATATATTTTTTAATTGTGATAATTTTAATAAATTTTTATTATTAATTTTTTTTTATATGCTGATCAAACAAATTAATTCTCAAAGCATAAATCTATTCTATCGAGCTCTTGGTTAAGATCAGGTTCTGGCTCGAAGAAAAGCTTAAGACGTTGACCGTTTACCTTTTGTATTTCACCTGCGTCATCTTGAATTGTGATTGCGCCGTGTGGCGATGTATTGATGACGGTGTACGGTCCTTTCCATTTGCTTCTCAGCTTCCCTTCGCCGAATAATTTCACAGGGAATTGAATAGGAGTACTTTGTCTCCCGTGGCGAATTCTTTGAATTTGATGCGCCGATCATGCCATCTTTTTGTGCGCTCTTTGTAGAGCTTTTGCACCGTGGTACGCCTTCTCTCGCCATTCTTCTAGTTCAGAGATTTGCCTCTGATGGTTTTTCCCGGCGAGTCTGACGTCCATATTCTACTTCTTGATGGCCCAATGAGCTCGATGCTCCAGCTCAACTGGTAAATGGCAAGTTTTGCCATAGACCAGCTGGTAAGTGAAGAGGACCCGGCTACGCTCTCCGAGAAATTGTCCCAATCTTTCACGGTACAATAACAGTCCAAAATAAAATTGACACTAATCTGAATTTCCAAGACCAATGATTTAATATTAAGATCAATTTCACTTTTGATATATCTCGGCTGACCAAAATATGTGAGATTAATTTAATCAGCCCAGCACTATAGTTTAACGGAACTCACGTAAATGATTCCTGGACCAATCTTTCTTTGGGAGAGTAGCAATTCAGTACTAAGATCTCTCAGCCAAAGTACTGATGAATAAATTTATTAATCCAATCAACCAGCAAAGGATTACAACTAAGGCAGCAGTTGTGCGTCTCCCGATGAATAAACAAGAAGATAATTAGGCCAGCACTCACGTCAGCAACCAATGGAAAATAACTCAATAGGATAGCAGTTTCAACAATCTGATAATAGCAGCAGCAGCGATACACTAGTCCGGCTTACAGTAGAATACAATCCGAACCTTGATAGATAACTTCCACCCGTGGCTCCGAGAGACACGATCAGAAGACGGGGATTTCAACGGAAATCCGAGGCACGACCAAGCTGCAGCAGCTCGATCACGCACTCCACACAATCCAAGGAGGATCGGCTTGATAGATGAGATCAGAGGAGAGGGCCTCTCGCTGTTCGTAGGAGAAACCCTAGACAATTTAATCCAAATCCAATCTAACCTCTTTACATGGCTGCTTAAGCCAAATATATGTGCACGCAGGCACAGGACGCATGGACTCCTAATCTGACACGGCCCAAGCCCATGGCTAACTGAACCACGTGACCAGGACCAAAACTGAAAGTCCGACTCTACTAAACCAAAACCGTACAGGAACCAAAGCAAAAGACTCAACCTGACATGCTAATAGATATATATAACCATAAATAATAAACTATTCCGGCAAGGCTGCTAATCAGATGATTATGAAATATGTGATCACCTTGCCAGCAGAACATAAGCATCGGCCAACTTCTCAGTCAAAATGCAATCACACCAATAATATATACTCATGTAATGTCCACCTTCATGGAGCCGATGAGCACATATTTTCTTGGCTTGGTAATTCCTTCTTTCTTGATTAATAAAGCACCTCTAAAAGATATATTTGATGATAAGCCAGCGCTAGTAAATTTGTCCATGTTTTTGCCATATTTCTCCTCAAAATAAATAGCTCCAAATTGTAGATTAGATGATATTAGAGAACTACCACCGGCTATATTTAAATTATAGCTAGACATGTCTGCATAAACATCTTGAGGGGCTATGGGCACATCAGTAAGGTGACATGCCGATGGGGGCTTTGTATGCTGTCCGATATGCCCAGAGAGCATCGGGTAGCTTGTTCTTCCAGCCTTTCCCCATCTCGTTGACCGTCTTCTGCAGGATGTTCTTGATTTGTTTGTTGGAGGTTTCGGCTTGCCCGCTGGTTTGCGGATGATAAGGGGTAGCAATGTTGTGCTGAGTGCCAAGCTCTTTCAAGAATGTCTTGAATGATTTGTCCTTGAAATGCGATCCTCCGTCACTGATCACCATGCGTGGCATTCCAAAACGGGGGAAGATGATTTCATGGAACATCTTGCGTGCATGCTTGCCATCAGCAGCTCTGCATGGTAGTGCCTCTACCCACTTTGACACGTAGTCTACTGCCACCAGGATATACTCGCAATCATGGGATCTCTGGAATGGCCCCATGTAGTCAATGCCCCACACATCAAATATTTCTATTTGAAGGTTGTAGTGTAGGGGCATTGCATCACGAGCTGTGATGTTCCTCGTCTTCCGGCGCTTGTAGCATCTTCGATGAACTCTTTTTCGTGTCGCCGTACATCGTCGGCGGGAAGAATCCGCCTTTGCCAAATTTTGGCTTGTGTGCGAAATACTCCCGGATGCCCGGCGTAGGGAGATGCATGACATTTCTCGATGATCCGCATTCCTTCCTTCCCGGGTATGCGCATCTTCTCGACAAGCGCGTCCGCACACACCCCATACGGATATGGGTCATCCCATAGGTGCCGCTGCTCTCCATTTGGAGCTTCCGCTTGTTTTCCCGGGTGGTGCGTATCCCGCAACCATGTAATTCACAATGTTTGCGTACCATGGGTTGAAGTGCGACACCTTGAGTAGCATGTCGTCGCGCAGTGTCGTTAATTGGTGGTTCCTGCATGTTAGTTACCCGCATACGCGACAAATGATACGCAGAATCGTATTTTCTACTCCCTTTTTATCTTTTATTTCTATATCAAATTCTTGGAGTAGAAGAATCCGGGCGGATCAAGGCGAGGTTTAGCATCCTTTTGGTGAGAAGGTACTTAAGGGCGGCATGGTGCGTATAAAGCGATTATTTTTGCGCCCACTAAGTAGGATCGAAACTTCTCGATAGCAAAGACTACCGTTGGACGGTCACCAACGACATATTTTTAACGTCAACATTCTACCAATAAGGGGTGAAACTATACCTTACTACACACATATACATTTATCACTAATAAATTCCACTTGTAGTGTCTTGTACTTTATTTTTTGCGATTTATAATAAAAGCAAGTGGAAAATCGACCAAAGTACGCCATCCCGGGAAGCGCATTATTGCAAAACACAAGCCTAGGAGCAAATCGACCCAAAACATCGAGTGTGGGCGAGCAAAGCCCGGCCCACAACTTTTCAAGACGAGGGAAGACACCCCACCGGCCCGGCAGGGCCCGAGCCGAGGGTGCGCAAGCACCACTGGTGCGGCCGCACCCTCCCCGAGGCGTTTTCGCCCAACCTCGGGGAGGCGGTTCGTGCACCTTCCAAACGGGGTTTCCGCCGTGGGATGGTCGGTTTAGCAAATTAGGCAGGTGTACCAAGGTCGGTTTTGTACCTTCCATGTGGGGATGGACATTTTCCAAAGAGCCCCCCCTCTCCTCTACCTATAAAAGGAGGCCATCTCCCACCATTGTAACACACACCTCACAAGAAGAGCCACTCTCTCCCTCTCTATTCTTCTTCTTCCTCCTCCTAGTAGGATTAGTAGTTTAGGATGTGGAGCTAGGCAAAGCTACCAAGGAGGGCTTGGCTCCTTGGAAGATGGATTCGGGAATAAATCTTTCTATGGTATTCTTCCAAAGCCTTGCTCTTATCTTATCTTGGTTGTGCATTAGGATTAGAGTCTTCATGTTATTTCTATACCTCATGATTTATCTTATGATCTAACATGTTGTTCTTGACATGATCATGACACATGAACTAGTCTATAGTTTCTATGTTGTGATATCGTCATATAGAACTTTATGCTTAAACCATTCATGCAATATAATTGGGTAGTGTCGGGATTGTCTTTGAATGGCGGTTCGTTGTGTCCTTAGGGGCTTGCTCGTGTCCTATTCCGACCATCCGTAGGGTGGGGGCCATGGGGACATGAGTAGTGTCCTAGTATGGGACGTGGTGTCCGGATGCGGTATCCTTCGAATATGAGTGCATGCCACGGTTGAGGGGGTAGGGCGGCTTGGTCGTGACAAGCCTTGACCGTCCCTTGAAATCCCCCACGTCGTGTGTCTTTGTAGGAGTTCGTAAATGCCTTCCTTCGAGGGCGGATGCTCGGGAGGTCTCCCGGTCCATTTCATTCTCGGCTCCGACCTCACGCCCATGCGCGTTGCTCGACTATCAACCGGTTCTATGCACAACCATGACTAGAATCAGTATGCTCCACTTAGATCTTTCTTTATTCCTTATTTATCTTTATCCTTGAGTTTGGCTTGAGTGAGTGTGTCAAGTTATCCCTTTACCGTTCCTTTATATCCCTGTTATGAGCATTGCTCCATTACATAGTCATGTTATCCTGTTCATGTCTCTATTAGATCCTTTTCCACCATGCCTTCCTTTGGGAAAATATAAATAACGATACCCTGAATACTTCCGGGTGAAATGCTACAATGATAGATCCCGCGCTTTGCGGATGAATATCTTCTTAGGCAAGATCTATCACCGTTGATGTGCCTAGTGTTATCACCGACACGGTGGTTTCACTTGGGAACGTCAACGGCGCATTTTTGGCGCCGTTATTAGAGATGGGTTCTAAACCTGTTTCTAGTGAGTGCGCTTTTAAGAAATGCAACAAGCATTTACGGGCGCCGTTCTTAGGGAAGGCATTGGTTTTTATAAGGCATCTTTTAGAACATGTTCATCATGATAATATGCATGTGTAGTGACCTTTGTTTATAACAGGTTTATCTAAAAAAAGCTTTTATAAAAAAACAAAATCTTTTATAAACAAAAAAAAAATCTGTTATAAAAAAAAAAAAAAACTCTTATAAAAAAAATCTCTTATAAATAAAAAGTAAGGACATGTTGTCAAAGTTAGTATGCACCTTCGGGTATTCTTGTCGCTAACCATTTCAGGTGGAGACTAAGAAGAACAAAGGGGCACGCGACGCTTGAAAACATGGGGGCTACAACAAGAAAACTTTGATACTCTTGGGCGGAGGAACACACTCAAAAGGAGACCTCGACTTTGCACACTTGACTTTTTCACGAAAGTCCAAGTGTGTGAGGGAAGATGGTGAGAATATCAAGTTCCAAGTGCACCAAGGGATTATAAAAAAAAAAAAAAAAAGAGAGATGAATAAGAGATTAGCCTCGCCTTGCTATATAAAAAAAAAAAAGAGAGAGAAAAGAGTTGAAAAAAAAAAAAAGAGAGAGAAAGCTGGCTGAAAAAAAAAAGAAACAAAAGAAAAATAGAGCTGGCTGAAAAAAAAAAAAAAAATATATATAAAAAAAAAGAGCGAAAAAAAAAGAAATAAGAGAAGAGAGGAGCAGGTTGGCCCCATATGGTCAAAGTAAACAATGAAGACACTGACTCCACCCTTCATTGCTTCCATGTAAGCAAGGAGGGATCTTTCTCTCCCAAGACCTTGTTGCACCTGGGTGAGTTTGCTCGCCTCCCTCTACTCGGTGAGAGGAAGTCATTACCAAATCAAGGTCATCACGCTACCGATGCAGCAATTATGAACTCTATCCTCAAATTTGCCGGTCAAGTACACTCATGTACGCAAAGGTCCAATAAAAAAAAAAAGTAAAGAAAAAGAAGAGGAAGGTAAAGGAAAGGAGGAACATCCTCCTTTACACCTTTGTGACCACTAAGGCCCATGGTCCATATATACACTACCCGCGGTGTATCACCTAAGCCTTGTGGCCCCCCTCGAGATGGATCATCAAGCTACGCCGCGGGAGTTTTAACATCTCGCCTTCATGTGTGGTTGGTACACACACTTTCAGGTACACAAAGGTAATAATTCACCAATTCTTTTTACTCATACTTATCTCCATATATATATATATATATAAAACAAATAAATATTTCATCATGGAGATAAAACAAGGCTAGACTTATTTTGCATCTTTATCTTAGCCTTGTTTGAGTTTGAAAAGTTTGGTGAAGCTCTTTTGTCCTCCCTTTATAATAAATTTCAAAATATATATATATATAATAATAATTCTTGAAAACACCTAGCTCGCTCGAAATGCTCCTTCTGTATATGCTTTGAATTTTGGTAATCACGGAGGATGGTAAGTCCACTCGTGAAACTACCATATACTAACCATGCAGAAAAGTCAAAAGAGCACTGGGCTTAAAACCCCGATCCAATGGGCTTCGAGCTAGCTTGGGGAGGACCAAAAATATGGTAATGTGAACCTTTCACTCTCATCTTTTTTCGTTACCATGCCAAAATAAATAAATAAATAAATAAATTTTATATGTGTGTTTTATAAAATATCTTATTATTAAAATAAACAAAAAAAAAAAAAATTTATTACTACACAAAAATCTATAATATTTTCAAAAAAAAAAAATGGGGTATATTTCAAAAAAAAAAAAAAAATGGGGTATATTTTAAAAAAAATATGTTTTATAAAATATTTTATTATCAAAAAATTAACAAAAATATTTATTACATAAAATCTATTAAAAAAATTTAATTTAAACTTTTTGTTCACCTTTCAAAGTCTTCATCTTCATTGGATGAATCTTGTTTCAATTCATGCTTCCATTTTCTATGCCAAGATATGTTGCGGTTTTGGAAGTTGTGATCATTTAGCTGATGATCCTACTTCCATAGACTTTTTGAATTGAGCATGGTGCTTAGGTCAAAAAGTTTACCTTAATCAGATTAGACATGGAGTCGAGTTTGATTATTGAAACAAAACTACTAGTGTAAATTTTGGTCGACCATATGGACTAACCCCCGCAGGAAATTATCCATTTCAAGAGGGTGTCCTAGAGATGATAATGGAGAACAGATCTTGTCGTGAACCAAAAAAATAAATAAATAAAACCTTTGAAACCCCAAGAATGGTTGTCCCGTTCTTCCAAGTTCATCACAAGACAAGCTTGGGGGGAGTCTCCGGCACGCTAAACGTAAGATGTTAATCAAGATCAAATCATGGCGTGCACAGGCTAGCAAATGATCATAAATCGAAGGTAAGTCGACGCTAGCTTGGGGAGGACTCCCACAAAGGTAACTCGTATCTCACATTCCATTCGTTTATTTTCTTATCTTATATAAATGATGAGGTATGAGAATAATAATAATAATAATAATAAAAAGAGGGGAAGAAGAAAGAGAGAGAGGAGATATTTTCCACTCCACACATATGTGTTGTAGAAATGTTTAGTTCTACCCCCTGTTGAAATGATGAATAGTTGCTCGTCTTATGTTTTGCCTGTGCCTAGTTTATAATTCGAATTTCTCTAAAGTTTGGGTTTAGTGGCTAAGTCTAAAAACTCATCCCGAAAAAAAAAAAAAACCCGATTCATGTGGGTTGCATAGGCTCTATCTAGTCTAAGTTGTTGCCAAGTATGATACGGTACAAATGGATTTGCTATGATTTCGTCAAAAGAGAAACTTGACATCCGGGAATCTAATTTGAAAGAAAAGAGAAATGATATGGGCTATGCTAAAAAAAAAGAAAAAAAAAAAAAAAGAGATGAAAAATGGACATGTGTCCAAGGGCGAGTAGAGCCCACATCTCCAAAAAAAAAAAAAAAAAGAGAGGAAAAGAAAGAGAGGAAATAAAAGACAAAAGTCTAGGGCGAGCGAGAGCCCACCTCTCAAAAAAAAAAATAAATAAATAGCAATAAAGCCCATACTTTCTTACGAAAAACCAAAATAGAACTAAATAAATAAATCCCGGGATGAGAAATTTAATCAAAAGGATGAATGAAAAGTATTTACGTTATAACCGTTCTATCGGCAACCGCCCAAGACTTTGAGAAAAGCTAAAAAGCCCCGCTACGATGAAAGGTAATAAAGGGTGAGAAAAAGATGTGCCATTTTATTCAAACTCTAGTAGAAAAATCTTATTATAACCCCGGCACTTGTGAAACATAATCGGCATAGTAGCAACTCCCCGATCAACAACAAGTACTTATCTTTGCTCGAGGACGGCGCAAAGGGTAAGCTTGGGGAGTTTGTTGGCGGTCACCAACGACATATTTTTAACGTCAACATTCTACCAATAAGGGGGTGAAACTATACCTTACTACACACATATACATTTATCACTAATAAATTCCACTTTGTAGTGTCTTGTACTTTATTTTGCAGATTTATAATAAAAGCAAGTGGAAAAATCGACCAAAGTACGCCATCCAGGGGAAGCGCATTATTGCAAAACACAAGCCTAGGAGCAAATCGACCCAAAACATCAGAATTGGGCCGAGCAAAGCCCGCCCACAACTTTTCAAGACGAGGGAAGACACCCCACCGAAGCCCGGCCGCGGCCGAGCCCGGGGGGTGCTACAAGACCACTGGTGCGGCGCACCACCTCCCCCGAGGCGGTTTCGCCCAACCTCGGGGGAGGCGGTTCGTGCACCTTCCAAACGGGTTTCCCGCCGTGGGATGGTCGGTTTAGCAAATTAGGCAGGTGTACCAAGGTCGGTTTTGTACCTTCCATGTGGGGATGGACATTTTCCAAAGAGCCCCTCTCCTCTACCTATAAAAGGAGGCCATCTCCCACCATTGTAACACACACCTCACAAGAAGAGCCACTCTCTCCTCTCTATTCTTCTTCTTCCTCCTCCTAGTAGGATTAGTAGTTTAGGATGTGGAGCTAGGCAAAGCTACCAAGGAGGGCTTGGCTCCTTGGAAGATGGATTCCGGGAATAAATCTTTCTATGGTATTCTTCCAAAGCCTTGCTCTTATCTTATCTTGGTTGTGCATTAGGATTAGAGTCTTCATGTTATTTCTATACCTCATGATTTATCTTATGATCTAACATGTTGTTCTTGACATGATCATGACACATGAACTAGTCTATAGTTTCTATGTTGTGATATCGTCATATAGAACTTTATGCTTAAACCATTCATGCAATATAATTGGGTAGTGTCGGGATTGTGCTGAATGGCGGTTCGTTGTGTCCTTCGGGGCTTGCTCGTGTCCTATTCCGACCATCCGTAGGGTGGGGGCCATGGGGAACATGAGTAGTGTCCTAGTATGGGGCGTGGTGTCCGGATGCGAGGTATCCTTCGAATATGAGTGCATGCCACGGTTGAGGGGGTAGGCGGCTTGGTCGTGACAAGCCTTGACCGTCCCCTTGAAATCCCCCACGTTCGTGTCTTTGTAGGAGTTCGTAAATGCCTTCCTTCAGGCGGATGCTCGGGAGGTCTCCCCGCCCATTTCATTCTCAGCTCCGACCTCCGCCCATGCGTGTTGCCCGACTATCAACCGGTTCTATGCACAACCATGACTAGAATCAGTATGTTCCACTTAGGTCTTTCTTTATTCCTTATTTATCTTTATCCTTGAGTTTGGCTTGAGTGAGTGTGTCAAGTTATCCCTTTACCGTTCCTTTATATCCCCGTTATGAGCATTGGTCCATTACATAGTCATATTATCCCTGTTCATGTCTCTATTAGATCCTTTTCCACCATGCCTTCCTTTGGGAAAATATAAATAACGATACCCCGAATACTTCCGGGTGAAATGCTACAATGATAGATCCGTGCGCTTTGCGGATGAATATCTTCTTAGGCAAGATCTATCACCGTTGATGTGCCTAGTGTTATCACCGACACGGTGGTTTCACTTGGGAATGTCAACGGCGCATTCTGCGCCGCCGTTATTAGAGATGGGTTCTAAACCTGTTTCTAGTGATTGCGCTTAAGAAATGCAACAACTCTTGCCCGGGAGCTCTTTTTCCGCCGCGGGCGTAATTAAGCTGGGCTCTGTCGGAGTTTTGCTAGCATATGCGATGGCATCTTTGCTTTTTGTCCTTGGTTTGGCCTAGGACCGCACCAACAGCGTAGTCACTAGCATCGCACATGATTTCAAATGGCAACGACCAATCCGGGGTTGGATGATCGGAGCCGAGATGAGTGCTTTCTTTAGGGTTTCAAAGCGTGCAAGCACTCATCCGTGAAGTCGAAGGGTACATCCTTGGCTAGCGGGGGCCGTAAGAGGTCTAGCGATTTGCGAAAAATCTTTTATGAATCTTCTATAAAACCTGCGTGGCCTAGGAAACTACGGATACCTTTGACGTTCACTGGGGTGGTAGCTTTTCGATAACTTCTATCTTAGCTTTATCTACCTCTATCCCCCTCTCGGATACAAGGTGCCCAAGAACGATGCCTTCTCGGACCATAAAGTGGCACTTTTCCCGGTTAAGTACCGTGTCCTTTTCCCCGGCATCGTTGCAACACCGGTCCTAGGTTCTTGAACTTTCGAAGGTCTTACCATAGACGGAGAAATCGTCCATGAAGACCTCCATGATTTCTTCGATCATGTCCGAGAAGATAGACATCATGCAATCTGAAAAGAAGCGGCGCATTACACGGCCCAAATGACATTCTACGATAGGCATAGGTTCCGTATGGGCATGTGAACGTGGTCTTGCTCGGTCATCGGGGTGGATCGGGATCCGGTGGTAGCTGGAATACCCAATCAAGGAAAGAAGAAAGAGTGTTTCGCTAACCGCTCCAACATTTCATCAATAAAGGGCGTGGAAGTGATCTTTCTTTGTTGCCTTGTTAAGTTTTTCGTAATCAATACACATTCTCCACCCTCGTGACTTGTCTTTGTGGAATGAGTTCGTTTTTAGCGTTCTCAACGATCATCATTCCTCCCTTTTTTAGGGACCACTTGGACCGGGCTAACCCAATCAGCGCGGTGGTAGGGATAGATAATCGGCGTGAAGAAGTTTGAGAACTTCCTTCTTCACGACTTCACGCATCGCATTATTGAGCCCTTCTTGGGGTTCGCATGATGGGGTAATGTCGGGGTCAATAGGTATGCGATGTGTGCATAGTGTTGGGCTTACCCCTTTCGGATCTTGGAGGGAATACCCGAAGACCGTCTGTGTTTCTCTAAAACGGCTATGAGTGGGTAGTCTCCCCGGTCACTAAGTTTATCGCTTATGATGACCGGTGCTTGTGAATCGCCGTTTAGGAAGACATAGCGTAGGCTTTGGGGGTAGGGGTTTAAGCTCAACTGGAGGCCGAGTTAGCTCTTCTTCTTTGGGAAGTTCTATGAGTTCCCCGAATCGTCCTCTTCTTCAATAAAGAATTGGGCGCTTTTTTTTTTTTCAAGGTCCGTTTTCGGGTTCTCATATAGCATAACTCCCATGACCTCCTCGGGCGTGTCGTACTCAAGGAAGGGTTCATTATCGAAGTTTTTAGCTCGAGTAACGGGATAGAAAACTTTTTCTTCCCGAGTTTGACATCTAAATCCCCGGATGTTGGTAGGTCAAGAATCTTTTCCGGGGATGCCCGATTAGGATGTCGAAGTCTTGGATATCAAAAACGTGAAAGTCCAAAGACAACTTGACATCCTTGTGCGGGAAGATTTGTTCATGTATAACCTCACGGCTTTCAATGGTGGTACGAGGTGCTATGCGCAGGTCCGTCTTTGTGGGGGTCCTAATGGCTTCCTCGATTAATGAGGCTTGTGCAAAGGTTTCGGACATTATGTTTATCCCCACGGTAGGGTTATACATGACTTCCACCAAACTTCCCCGATATCCGCAATGGATTGGTGTAGAGGGGCCACTTATCCGAATTTCTTCGAAAGAGGGTCCTTCCTCTCGCAACCATTCCGTGCTCACTATAGCCGTTAGCTCCTTAATAGACTCCCGGAGGAAAGTTTTATCCAGGGGGCTGTTCGGGGGGCCAGCCGGGACCTGGTGGTTTCTTCCATTGTTCGTGCCGAGGTGTCACCGAATTGATCAAGAAGGTCAACCTCGAAGAACGGGAGATCCGTGCATCACGGTCTCCTTGTGTTCGTTCAGGAGGGTCTCTTTATGGGTTTAACAAGGTTCGGCTTTTTGCCGAAGAGACTTCCCTCGGTTTTACGCTGGGTTCTACTCGGATGGGTTCTAGCGAGGAGTATTCTCAAGAATACGGTTTAGGAGAGCTTTCTCCTTCCGCATTGTGGTTTTATGTGAAAATGACCCTCCTGCAGCTAAATCAGCGGCAAGGCGATCGCCCTGTCCAATCCTAGCCAAAAATCTTTGTAAAAGCACGTGGTTTGGTATGGGCAGTGCGGGCCGGATCGTGTAAGCGTGGTAAACCGGTCCCAGGCTGCACCTAAGGTTTCACCCTCTATTTGTCGGAAGTTGAGTATCTCTTGTCGCAGGGCGCGATTCTCGATATCGGTAGAACGCTACACGAACCGCGCAGATTCTTCCCATTCTCCGTTTACCAACCCTACGTTATGGGTGTACCATTGAGTCGCCCTCTCGAAGAGAGAACGGAAACAACTTCCACCTCAACGTGTCATGTGTCATGAGAATTGTCGCGACCACGAGCTGCTCAAACTCCCGTAAGTGATGATAGGGGTTTTCATATTCGAGCCCGAAAAGGCTCGGGCCCCAACCATGGCTATAAAGCCCGGGCGGAGCTCATATTCGAAGCTGTGATTGGCTTCGCAGATTGACGTGGTTCTACGAGCTCGCCCTTGGGGGAGCGCATGTGATTTGAATAGTGGGTTGCTCCATGGGTACCGTGAACTCTTTTTGGTATTTTTGTTTAAAGGATACTACCGATCACGTAGGTTGACTCGGCTCGATATATAACAACGACAACCGTCCCGCGAACGGCGCCGTAAATGCTTGTTGGTGTTTCTTACGCACACGAGAGAAATCCATAAGCGCACGGAAATACCGTTGTAGCACTTCACCCGTGGTAAGCGAGGGTATCGTATTTTTCACGTGGACGGTCGGCAGCTGGGCTTTTCAGGTCTATGTCAACCTAAGGCAAGGGTTTGTTTTCTAAGAGTAGCGAGGTATCTATAGGCTAAGTTTTCGTGCGGTGATTCCTAAAGTCCATTGTCTACTCACTTCGGGCACCGCCCACGCTCAAAGAACGATTGTCCGCAATTAGCACGCGCAAGACCCGAACGGGGGGATTTCAAGGGACGGACAAGGCTTGTCACGACCAAGCCGCCTACCCCCTCAACCGTGGGATGCGCCACAAAAGGTAGGTGAACGCTAGTCCAAACACCACGTTTGCACTATTGGTCATAGTTCTTGATGTTGGCCAAGGTTCCCTGGTCAAAGAGTCCCTCCACCAAGAACTAACGAAAAACGATCTACCAATCCCGCAAGTCTACAACAGCTAAGAAATGTACGAAGGAAATTAAGTAGTCAAGAAGATAATCACAAGACTCCTTACCAAAGCGCAGCGCAGCCTTTGCAGAGGTACAAGCCGGGGGCGGTAACCGACAAGTCCTAAGACTGGCCCCTCCTAGGAACCGCTGAACACCGAGGGGCTTAACCGGCAACTCCAGGTAGAAAGAATCAAGCTTCTTTCTAGCCTTTCCTCTCTCACTCTCTAGAATTGGGAGATAGAATAGAAGAAGTAGAAGAAGAAGAAGATCTAATTCTACTCTCTTGCACAAGTGGATTGGTTTCTCCTTTGAATTTGTATTGCTTTTTGAGAGGGAGAGAGGGGGTCTATTTATACACAAGGGGGGGGACCTAAGTGCTAAAAAACACCCAAACCGACCTAGGAAAACCTTCCATGTACGCCAAACCGACCATCCCACGTCGGTTTCACCGCTTTGGAAGGTAACAAACCGCCTCCCCGAAGCTGGGCTCGAACCGCCTCGGCGGTGCGGCAAGGCACTGTGGTGGTGCGCGCAAGACCTCGCAAGGGCCGGCCGCCGGCTTCGCGCAGCTGGGCTTCCCTTGCTCGAAAAGTTGTAAGGTGGACTTGGCCCGGCCTGGTTTTTCGACGTTTTGTTGCGATTTATTGTTTGGGCTTGCCATTTGCTCCTTTGGGCCTTCTTCTATTTGTTGATTTTATTTCTTTTTCTTTGTCTTTTGGCCCAAAGTGATCATCCATGAGTTTGTACCGCAAGTCCAAATAAACACCAAAACTTTGGAATATGTTAGTTGAAATTCCTATTTCTAGGTTGTTTTGGTGTTGTGTTGACGGTATTTAATTCGTCGTTGGTTACCGTCAACACCATCCCACATGCGAGGGAATCTTTTTGTTTCGGATCGAAAAAATGCAATATCTCCTAAACCGTAGCTCCGATTTTAGATCCGTTTGCACCAGGTTGTTGGAAAAAATGTGCTTAACAAAATAAGATCCAACATGACTATATTTGACTAACTTTTTTTTCAAGTATGTAATTGCAACTTCATCGCACTATGAGTTGCCATCATGACTACAACATAATTGCAACTTGGTCAGTAGCATAGTTAGCTTGTTGTAACCACTTAGAACATAATTTCTACTACCTAGTTGCAAGCCCAACTAGTTGCAACCTAGTTACATGCAAGCATATCCCTTATTGCTACTACATGCAACTAGTTACAACCTAGTTGCAAGCCTAGCTAGAGAACAACGTGTATTTCATACACCCTATATGTGTACTCTACCAATTGCAACTACGAGACTAGACCAATCACAACTATAACACCATATTGATTGCAACTTGACGGAACTAGCTAATTCCAAAAAAATTAATCCAATGCAATCGGACCTGATGTAATTGTAACCTAATGTGGTCCAATTACGACTAGAGTCATCCAGTTGCAACTAGACAAGAACAAGTTACAACCCGACACATCCAATTACAACTAGAGTCGGACCCGGTTGCAACTAGGCAAGAACCGGGGTTGCAACCCGACGCGGTCCAATTACAACTAGAGTCGGGCCAATTGCAACTAGACAAAGAACCAGTTGCAACCGGACGTGATCCAATTACACATCGACTCGAGCCATAAACCCTAAATTCGCAAACGCCATCAACCCTAAACTTGGCAAACGACATGAACCCTAAACTCGACAAACGCCATTAACCCTAAACTCAGCAAATGTCATGAACCCTAAACTCGACAAACGGCATGAACCCTAAACTCAAAGAATCGCTATCAACCCTAAACTCGACAAACGCCATGAACCCTAAAATCGAAAATGGCATAAACCCTAAACTTCGGCAAACGACATGAACCCTAAACTCAAGCAAATGACATTAACCCTAAACTCATTAAACGGCATGAACTATAATCCCAAAGCAAAACGCCATCAACCCTAAACTCGGCAAATGTCATAAACCCTAAACTCAAAGAAAAACGGCATGAACCCTAAACTCGGCAAACGCCATTAACCCTAAACTCAAAGAAAACGTCATGAACCCTAAACCCGGCAAACGGCATGAACCCTAAATTCAACAACGGCTATCAACCCTAAACTCGGCAAAACGCCATGAACCATAAAATCAACAAATGACATAAACCCTAAACTCGACAAACGACATAAACCCTAAACTTGGCAAACAACATGAACCCTAAACTCAGCAAATGACATGAACCCTAAACTCGAAACGGCATGAACCATAATCCCAAAGAAACGCCATCAACCCTAAACTCGGCAAACGCCATAAACCCTAAACTCGGCAAACTACATGAACCCTAAACACGGCAAACTGCATGAACCCTAAACTTAGCAAATGGCATGAACCCTAAACTCGGCAAGTGCCATGAACCCTAAACTTCGGCAAACATCATGAACCCTAAACTCGGCAAACGGCATGAACCCTAAACTCAACAAACGACATAAACCATAAACTCGGCAAACTACATGAACCCTAAACTCAAAAAAACGGCATGAACCCTAAACTCGGCAAACATCATGAACCATAATCCCAAAGAAACACCATCAACCCTAAACTCGGCAAACGCCATAAACCCTAAATTGGCAAACTACATGAACCCTAAACTCACCAAACAAAGATGAACCCTAATCCTAGCAAACTCCATCAATCCTAAACTCATCAAACACCATAAACCCTAAACTCAAAAAATACTATTAAAACGTTCTCCCGAAACCTTGCCCGGGAGGGAGGCAAGCATTTGAAACAACGCTTTTAAAATGGGACAAAAGCGAGGATACATAAAAAAATAGTTGATACGGAGAACAACTATTGTACACCATTTGCAACATGGAGTACAACAGAATTGCAACCAGGGATGTGAGGCAATTGCAACCCCGCTAAGAGAGCACATGCTTTTAAAAAGGCCCATTGTCTGGTAGGGGGCATGCTTTTGAAAAGGAAATTGCGTACAAAAATTGTCCGGTAAGAGGGCATGATTTACAAAAGAAAATTGCAACAAAACCCATTGCCTAGTAGGGGCATGAATTTGAAAAAGACAGTTTCCCACAAAACCCATTTCATAGTAGGAGGGGCATCTCTAAAAAAAAGAATGCGCCAAAAAATTGTCCGGTAGGGGGGCATGATTTTCAAAAGACACTTGACCCAAAACCCATTGCCCTAAGAGGGGGGCATGGTTTTGAAAATAAGCTAATTGCACCCTAGTTGATAGCAAATTCCAACAGTTAATGAACATATTTGCAACACTTTCGGTCTTTGGTAGGTAAGCATTTGCAACAATGAACTGCATCAAGTTTCAACAACAAAAGTGAAAGAATTGCAACATGTTGATGAACAAAAACCCATTGCCTAGTAGGGGGCATTATTTTTTTAAAAAAAAAAAAAAATTGTCCGGTAGGGGGCATGATTTTCAAAAGACACATGACCCAAAACCCATTGCCTGGTTGGGGGCATGATTTTTTAAAAAGTGCAAATTGCAAACCTAGTTGAAAGCAAATTCAAAAGGTTAATAAACACATTTACAACACTTTCCCGGGTAGGGTAGGTTAGCATTTGCAACAATGAACTCCATCAAGTTGCAACATCAAAAGTGAAAGAATTGCAACATGTTTATAAAAATACCCATTGCCTAGTAGGGGGCATGAATTTGAAAAGACAATTGCCCCAAAACCCATTGCCTAGTAGGGGGGGCATCTTTTAAAAAAAAATACCCCCAAAAAAAATTGTATGGTAGGGGGGCATGATTTTCAAAAGACACTTGACCCAAAAACCCATTGCCCGGTAGGGGGCATGCTTTGAAAAAAAAAAAAAAACTAATTGCACCCTAGTTGATAGCAAATTCCAACAGTTAATGAACACATTTGCAACACTCAAATACTGGTAGGTAAGCATTTGCAACAATGAACTGCATCAAGTTGCAACAACAAAAGTGAAAGAATTGCAACATGTTGATGAGTAAAAACTCATTTTCGTAGTAGGGGTATGCTTTTAAAAAAAAATAAAATTGCAACCTAGTTGAAAGAAAATTCAACCAAAAATCATTTTTACAAAAAAAAAAATGATACTTGCAACATGTTGATGACCAAAATCATTTAGCAAAAAATATGATACTTGCAATTAACATTTACATTGCAACGTGTCACGTCCTCCAATTACAAGTAGAATAATAATCCAGTTACAAAGTATACCTTATCGAATCACAAAAATCATTTTGTAAAAAAAACATTTCAATTGCAACTTGTCTCGTCCTCCGGTTACAAGTAGAATCATAATCCAGCTACAAGCATGTTAGAAATCAATGTACACATTTCCATTGCAACCAGGACACTAATTTTTGTGCGATTGGAGAAGATTGCAGCTCAATTACTACCAGGATGAGAACAATAATGTAGTAAGCTAAAACAAAACCAGATATGGTGCTTGCTTTTCGTCATCTATTCATCGATGTGAAAATTTTACATCTGCAGAAGAGACCATAACTCCGTCATAAATAATCACAACTGTTGCTATGGCTACAAAGTCAGGTATCACCACTGACCCACAACATATGCAGTAAGTATCTCAGATGGAATTTTGTTTAAACAAATGCACAGACCTGCCAGTGAACCGAACTGCCACTGGCGCCATGGGTAAGATGCAACAAAACTGCTAAAACAATTACTACTATATATGTAGGTACAGTTGCAACACATATGATTGTGTGGGTTGAGCTTCAATAGAAAAATTAAGTCAAATTAACCCAAATTGCAATTGGTGTCACAGGCCGGTTGCAACCAAAAAACCAAACCAATTGCTACTATATGTATGGATACAATTGCAATGATTATAAAAAAGGTTTCTAAATAGAAGCTTAGCACCGGTAATGTAGGAAGGGACCAAAACTAGATCCACATGCTTGTTTTTTTATGTAAGGTAAGA
Source organism: Hyparrhenia diplandra (assembly GCA_015847255.1). Lineage (NCBI taxonomy): Eukaryota > Viridiplantae > Streptophyta > Magnoliopsida > Poales > Poaceae > Hyparrhenia > Hyparrhenia diplandra. The sequence continues at coordinate 106,896 of JADLZK010008912.1, forward strand.
GGGGCATTCAGCTACTTGGGACATCAGATGCCCATTCGACGACACACGCATTCAACAGAACAAATGCATGACCATACGATCCATAACAAAAAAAATAAATAATTTGGTTAGAACTACGCCGCTGACATTTCCTAGTTCTCACACTCCTATAAGTAGTAAATTAACTCAAAAAAAAAAATCTGACAGGAACATGAGTATGCAGGCTGCTGGTATTTGGACAGAGTGAATTGAGTACTGCACAATGACCGAATTCAATGACTTGCCTCAGAATCCTCCCTTGGGCATGCACAAACAAAGACATCTTGCATGACAATACTGATAAGGTCCCATCCAAGCAATTTCCAAGGAATCCAGATGCTTACCTTTCCAATTCGTCCTGTAAAACAATAGAACAGAACTAAAAAGTATTCAACCATGCAATGGCCATGATTAATTAAAAAGACAGGAAAATTAGTACAATTAGATTAACAAAATAGATACCATTCTTCAGCTCGAATAGCAGCTGCAGATAGTCGAAGGCTTACAAAATCAGCTAAACATTTTGGAGCCGTATTTCTTCTATAGACCAGGGGGCACCAGAAACATAATCACAATCGGATAAGTAGCATGGTTCTTGGATCTCAACGTGACTGGACCTCCTCTGCTCACTGCACTTTATTGAAGCATAAAACAATCAGTACGTATGCAGTATCATGGCAACGCTAGTCCATCTAATAAAAAGCATAAAAAATTCAAAAGCTGTCATTGAGCCCAGCTATTACCCATGGAATCAGTGTGTATGCAATTTCATCTAAAACACAAAAAAAATCAAGGATCTGGGGTCTGGGCATGGGAAAACCAGGAATGCAAGTTTGCATCTACCTAAACGGCATTGACACATCTCATCAGAACAATTCTTGGAGCCACTGCAAGGATCTGGGACGCATCGTAGCCAGGCAAGCCGCATCGACGTATACTGGATGGTGCATCAATCGAGCAGGATCAAGCAGAGATGGGATCGTGCATCAACCAATGGGTCAAGCAGAGATTGTCTCACCTGATAACGGCATCGATCTCCCTGAACAGCACAGGATTGATCTGCACGACCACGCGAATCTTCGGTGGATGACGGACGCCACGGACTGGGCGAGGCCAACGCCTGGTCGGGCGCGCGCGCTGCTAGCAGCCAGCGGCCGGCCTAGCCCGACCGCGAGCTCTGCAGCAGATACGCGTCGCCCCGCGCCGCCGGTGGACGCGCATACTGCTGGGAGCAACAAGGGCCGGCGGGGGATGCGTGCACCACTGGGGACAGCGTCGAGGGCCGTCGTCTTCGTACCACCCCGTCATCCACGCGGTTGACCACGCAGTCGCCTCGCTGCGCGCCAGCCATCGCTGTCCCCGTCCGTCGTCGAAGCAGGGCCGCTAACCAGAGGAAGCCGCGCCGACGAAGATCAGGGGAAGGGCCGGGCCACGGGCCGTCGCCGTCGCTTGTAGGGGAAGGGACCGGCTACCCACCAGCTCGCCACCGACGTCCCTGCGGCCCGCGCGTCCCAGCTCCCCTGCACGCCCGCATGCCCGTGCCCTCGCCGGCCATCGAGATAGGCAGATCCGCTTGGGTCAGGCGAGGATGCCTACTGCACGCGACCGCTGCTCGTGGAGGCAGGTGTGCCCGTCGCGAGGAGAAGGGGGCCGGGGTGCCGCCGCTCCCCGTCGGCAGATCGGGCGACGCCCTCGATCCATCGAGCGGCGGGCCTCGCTCCAGGTCGGGGTGCTGGCGACAGCGCCTCTGGCTCCAGGATCCGGGGAGGGCGCGGCGGGTGGTAGGGGCGCCGCGAGCAGGGGAAGGGCGGAGCAACTCCGCCTCGAGTCGGGGAAGGACGGGGGCGACGATTTTGAACGGGGACTTTCGAGTCGGACCAGGTGCGGTTGCGAGTTGGAGGGGACCGGCGCGTCGGTTTGGTCTGGGTGCATTCTGTACATAAAATGCACTCAGTACATACAGTATATATATATGGAAAATTTTTTCTACTTGAGTAGTTACTCCCCTAGTTTTTACATGTACTCAGCCTCCCACAACGTGGCGCCGGCTTACCGAGGTTCATTAGCGGGCAGAATCACGGACCCGATAGACAACCATCGTACACCGCGCATGCCATCCATTATACATCGGATCCAGCGCCGCCTGCACCGTCCGCGGCGCAAAAAGGAAGGTCGCCTGCGCCTCTCATCGTTGGCTCGACGGACGTCATCAACCTCATGGCAACGCAGAACAGCGCAGGAGACAGGGGCAGCAGCACGCCCTCACGCACCGGCCGGCGGCGGAGTGGATGACGTCGTCCTCCCGGTCTTCTCCTTTCCCCTGCCCAGATCCCGTAGGCGACGGCACCGGGCAGAGATTCTGGCCGGCGGCGAGGTGAACCTTCTCAGCCCGTACTCTACTAGCGTTTTCTCTGCTTGTCATCTCCCGCAGTATGCGGTCCTCATCGGAGTTCTCCGAGTACCCGGCCTACGTGCGGGTGAGCGATGGAGCTCCCCGGTGAGTGCCTTGTTTTGCATTTTGATTTGTACGTCTGCATCGGTTTCTTTTCTCGCTATGCCTCCTTGAACGGATTCTATCGGAACGAAGCTCCAGCAGGACCTACCTGATTGAATCGGAGCTAGCGGAGATCCAACCGGCGTTGATCTATTTTTAAGCATTGATTTTTTTTTCACCACCACTTTTTAAGCATTGATTTTTTAAAACATTGATTTTGTTTTCATACCAGTTTCAGATCGGATCAGACTGTTTCAGATCGGATCAGAGATTATGGTGACTCGACGAACGGGAGTAGTCAAGTACTAGAACGCTAGTAATTTGCTGATTTTGAACCACATGATTTCTGTCACTCTCAGGTGTTACCGCTGCAAGAATCGTCGACACTCCCAGGATGAACGTGCAATGCTTTCGATACATTATTTATTTTAAAAAATTAGAGTATCACTTGATAATTTAAGACCAAAGTATCACTAGATACATGTTCTGTACAGTACATATACTTCAAACATTATATTCCAGCTTGTATCGACTCATACTACCCATCTATTCAACAGTCCTATACGGGAGTGTATGTATGTACTAATAAAATACTCGTGTTTTGAATGATATGTATGTATACTTTAATCCTGCCATGTATGTACTTATACTATCTAAATTTTGGCGTATGTATACTCCATTGCAAAAAGTATATATAAGCACTACTCTAAGTACGTACAGATACCCCATTCCAAAACATATGTGTACATACTCTATTTTTACAAAATATTATAAAAATTGTATGTATGCATACTCAATTCCAAAAAGTATGTCTGCATACTTCGATTCAAAAAAATTTAAAAAAAAGTATGTACAGATACTCTCTTGCAAAAAGTATGCGTACATACTCCTTAAAAGTATGCATATCACTACAGGAATCGGCGTCCTTTGCCGAGTGCGCGGGCGCACTTTCGGCAAAAGGCTTCATCACACTCGGCGAAGGCTTTGCCGGCGCCAAACTTCGGCGACACGACTTTCGGCAAAGATTGACTTCGGCAAACGAGTCTTTGCCGAAAGTGCCAAAAACCGGCGATTGGCGAAGGGTTCGAAAGTGCCATGTCATTTCGGCCGAACCCGGCGTCGACCGTTAAGTATGGAAAGGTTCTTTGCCGAGTGCCGAACGCCCGGCGCTTTCGGCAAAGATTTGTTTTTTTTGAAACTTTGCCGAGTGCCGTATCCCAAAGACTTTCGGCAAAGTAATTATTTTACGAAAAACCAAAATGCACTTTGCCGAGTGCGGTGCAGCTGGCACTTTTCGGCAAAGTTATGGTCGTTTTGCCGAAGTGCCATCTCGCACTCGGCAAATCTGCCATTGTCGCCGCAGGTACCCAAAGACTTTCGGCAAAGTGGGAAATTTAATTTTTTTTTTGTTTCCATTGATTCACAGCCTCCATCAACACATACATATACCATAAGCATTCATATATATATCATAGACCACATATATCACGAATTCACATATATAATCCACATATTTCACAAATCCACATATATAATCCACATATTTCACAAATCCACATATTTCACAAATCCACATATATAATCCACATATTTCACAAATTCACACATACTAATCGGTTTACTATTTGTTTTTGGGGACTCGACAAAATGCCTTCCGCCACGGCATTTTGTCGAGTCCCCGCAAAACAAATAGTAAACCAATTAGTATTGCAAAATGAACGAAATATAATTGAAAGGTAACAATAATAACAAAATAGTATTACATGATTTAGAAATTATCTCCCCGAATGCCTAAGGCGGCATGTAGTCATCACTATCGCTACCACTATTGAAATCATCAATGTCACCATCCTCATCATCCGTATCGCCCCTCGGCATGTGCATCACCCTCCACGGCTCCTTGGCGCACGGCCTCCATCGTTCAAGAATTTGCGGGTCCTTAGCATCCGCACCTCATCACCCTCGTCCTCATCGATGGCGTTGTCTACTTCCATGCCCATCGGCGAAAGAATGTCTATCTCCAAACGTCCTTCTAGCCCCTCGGGTTGATAGAACTCTTCGGTGTTTGGGTCGATTGTAATCATCATTGTTCGGAACAGCGGCGCTTTTATCGCGTGCGGCGATACCTGCCGCACAAGGTACCAACCCGCAAGGTCCTCGTGTTTTTGGCACGCCCATGGGAGGTAATAAACTTGTGTGGCGTGTATATTAGCCACAATATAGACATCCTCTCCTCCATATACGGAATCGCCGAATTTCGACTTGCCCAATCGTAGGGTCCACTTTCGTGTCATCGAGGATCGAACCAATGGCATTTGAATACCACTAGCTTGAGCTCTTTAGGACCCCGAAGTTGAGCTCATATATTTCTTCGACTATGCCGTAATAGTCCTTCTTATCCAAGCCGGGCGTGCGAACTCCGGTGCACGTTGTTTTTGCGGTTGGGCCGACTCTCCTCGTAGCTTCTCGTGCGAAAGCGATAGCCATTCACATCATAAGCGGTGAACGAGTTGACCCTACGAGGGAAGCCACGCCCACCTGTTTTAAATCTTCGCACATTTCGGCATCCGTGCGGGCACGGAAGGTGAGGCCACGAGATCGTTACATTATATGTTACTAGGACCAAAGTGGAATATCAAAGTCGGAACGAGGTTAGTTGGATGGTACCTTTGAGCAGAACCGGGGAAATAAAATCGGGCTGCCCATTTTTTAGAAGATTGTCTTCTTGTTGCAAGGTAGGAGCCTCATTCCCTCTCCGGTGTTGACCAATAAATTCCCTGAAAAAAACAAGGCCGAGGTTTAGGGTCGATAGGTGGAGGATAGTGACGGGCGTATGGAACAAGCTCATTGAGAACTTATTGTTGATAAGGAGCAGTTTCAAGGTTCAACAACACATAGAGCATGATAGTGCGCCACTCATCAAAGGACAAGTGCTTGTGGGTAGCTGCGCTTCCTCTTCCGACTTGCCCTCCTCAAAAGACCGAGGTTCGATGAACTCTCGTCGGCGTTGTAACGAGGGGTAGGATTGTGGACGTATTTGGGAAGTTTCTCAAAGTATAGTACGCCCGTGTGAAGGTCGACACCTCCTCGAATGTATGCCTCTCGCCACGGAAGGCTCAATTCGGCTTTATTCCCGCATTTTCTCCGAAGTACCTTGAGAGCCCTCTCGATTGGATAGCACCAACGGAACTGCGGGCCCCCAACCGTGCCTCGCGGGGCAGTGCAAAATCAGGTGCTGCATCGACAGGGAAGAAGCCGGTGGAAATATCATCTCCAACTTGCGGATCAACACAGTGCAAAGACGCCCGGATCGAATCGCATCCCGAGATAACTCCTTAACACAAAGCGGGCGGAAGAAAAAGCTCAACTCTGCCGGGACGGCGCCACATTGGCTCGGGAGGTATCCCCGAGTCATCGCAGAAGGATCCGCTCAATCCATATGTGGAAGTCATGACTCTTCATCCCTAAGACTTTCATAGTGCGCAAGTTCACTCCCCTACTCGGGTTCGCCGCATACCCATCGAGGGAACGATAACGTCTTCATCCTTTGTAGCACTTCCTTCCTATCGGGCCTTTTGATGATGTAGTCGGCCGGGCCCTTTTCCATCTCCTCCCGGGGCTAGGGGTCTCTATCACTAGCTTTGGTCTATCGCACAAACATCTCTATGTCAAGTCTAGCCTTAACGTTGTCCTTTGACTTCTTAAGGTCCATGGTTGTTGCGAAGAGTGCCTCGTAGATATTCTTTTTCTCGTGTGCATTACATCGATGTTGTGTGGAAGAAGAAGATCCTTGTAGTAGGGGAGATTAGTTAAGCCCGATATATAAGTCCACATGTGTGTGGTACCATATCCATCAAAACCACCTTTCTTTTCATCGATTTTGAGACCAGCTAGCTCGGCAAGGACCTCTTCACCGGTCATAAACTTTGGGATGGGATCGGTGACTTCAACACCTTCGTGAAGTGCTTTTTGTCTAGTCTCGAATTCATGGTCCTCGGGCAGGAATTGACGATGTTTGTCAAACGAAGAATACTTGCCACCCTTGAGAAGCCGGGTGAATCGCACATTTTGCCTTGCATGTTGGGCAAGGGAACCTCCCATGAACACACCATGCGCTGAATATGCCATAAGCCGGGGAAGTCATGCATTGAATATAGGTACCACACATGCATTGTAAAGTTTGTCTTTGTAGCTCTGGCAAATGACGTCAGCACCCCATTTTGCCAAGCATCTTGCAATTCATCCCACACCGGGCGCATGAACACACCCATATTGTTGCCCGGGTGCCCGGTATTATCGGCGTCAGAACAGGTGCTTGAGCTCAAACATGACACCGGGGAAGATTGAGAGGGATCACGAACACGGGCCAACAAGTGTATGCGGGCCGCCGGTTGACCGTACGGGTTGAACCCATTCATAAGGCGAACGCTTACGCGTACATTTCGAGCCTCCATAGCTTTTTCGGGATGCATATTATCGGAAGTGCTTCCATGCATCACCATCCGATGGGTGTACCAACTTCTCAGGACGTATCTTTTGCCCTTCTTGTGCCATGTCATTTGTTTTCGCGGACTCCTCCGGGTCATGTACGGCCGTTGGAGCCTCGATGACGAAAAGGAAGGTGTCGTAGGACCATCTCGGGGATCTTGGACCTACATTTCTTCCGCCATCACTACATTCTACCTCCACAAACCTACGGGCTTTGCACTTTGGGACATCGCGTTGCTTCCTTGAGATCTCCCCTAAATAGGACGCACCCTTTGGACAAGCATGGTACGACTCATACGGCATCTTGAGTCCACGAAGAAGTCTCTCGTGACTCGTGACGTGTTCTTCGGCGGGGCGTGACCCCCTCCGGAAGCGGTTTGCCAATAGCCCGACAACCGGTGTCGGCCGTCTCGACTAATGCTCAATTGCGACTTCAACGCTATAAGGCGTGAAATGGCATCCAGCCAGTAACCATTGTCTTCGTGAAGGGGCTGCTGTGCGCCTCCATCATCTCGTAGAGAACGCCTTTGCGGTTTCCTCGTGTTCCTCCTCCAATCCTCCATTGAAGCGTGCATCGTGAAAGTCTGCCATCATGTCCGCCATCCCGGCATCTTGATCATACTCCTCGAGGAGGGGCCTCACCACGTCCTCTCTAATACGATCGACTTCACCGTGGAAGATCCAGCGGCTATAGTTTGGGACGAATCCGTTGTTGTAAATATGTCTGCCCATTTCAACCTTTCGTTGTTTTTTCTTGTTCTTACATTTGCTACAGGGACACGGCATCCGAACAGACCCTTTAGCAGCTGGGCCAAATGCATGCTCCAGAAAAGCATCGGTCCCCCTAACCCATTCAAGGCTCTTACTTGCGAAGCCCGTGTACATCCACTCACGGTTATCCATCCTCTGTCATACGCCCATGTCAGCGAGCCACATAAGCAGCAATTGCATCTACACGGCGTTCCTACCATCTAATAGGTGAGTGATAGGTCCTAATCCCACCCGAGGATGCGTAGACAAGGTTAGCATCCATGCTCAGGTCCCGTCCGAGCCGGAATTTCGACAGCACCTCCCCGTTGTTCTCCCGATACACGTCCTGGCGGGGAGAGTGTGTATCCGGAGAACAACGGGGAGGTGCTGCAGAAAATCCGGCTCGGACGGGACCTGAGCATGGATGCTAACCTTGTCTACGCATCCACGGGCTGTCCAAAAACCGTGGACAATCCGAAACAGATACGGTCGCAGATATGCACAGATGCGCATACCAACGCCTGTATCTCTTTCGGACGGGAGACGCCTAACTGGGTCGCGCTATGTAAGACAACTACAAGGACGGGACGGAGGTGATTCATACCTACGGGGTCGGTGGAGACGCGGTGCAGCAAGACCCGCCCACGAGGACGACCGGGGTCGCCGAGTCCCTCCCACAGGTCCTCCTACAAAACAAGGCCAAAAAATAGTTAGTGTCGACTCAAAATTTCGACAGCACCTCCCGCACGGGAGGTTCCCAAAACCCGCAAAAACCATGGCACGAAGGCCAACAACCACATGCATATACCGAGAATGGGCACGAAGGCCACCAACCACCAATATGGGCACGAAGGCCACCAACCATCAATATGCGCACGAAGGCCGCCAACCACCAACTACTACTAACCACTACTACTACTAACCCTACTAACTACTAGTACTAACCACTACTACTACTAACCCTACTAACTACTAGTACTAACCACTACTACTAACCACTACTAGAAGGATAGGGCTTACCTTGGCCACGGAAACGGCAAGAGTAACGGTCGGCGACGACGGCGTCGATCACCGCAGCAACACGAAGAAACTAAGACGGCGACCGGGTCGGATCGGCAATTTCTTCTTCTTCCTCCTCCCCTTCCTCTTCTTCCTCCTCTCCTTCCTATTCTTCCCTTCCTCCCTCTTCCTCCTCCCCTTCCTCTTCTTCCTCCTCTCCTTCCTCCTCTTCCTCTTCTTCCCTTCCTCCCTCTTCCTCCCTCTTCCTCCCCCCACCTTCCCTTCCTCCTCACCTCCCCTTTCTCCTCTGCTGCCGGGAACAGGGGGCACGGCCCGGGGGGCAGGGCGCCCGGTGGGGCTGGGGGCGAGGAAGAGGGCGGGAGGGGCGAGGCCGGCGCCGGCGGCGCAGCCGGCGGGCGGGGACGGATCGGGCGGGGCGCGCAGATCGGGCCGGAAAGGGCGGGTCGCCCGCGGCCGGCAGGGCGCCGGCCGGTCCGGGGGCGGGACGAGGTCGGGAGCGCTTGGCCCGCCGCATGCGGCGCCGCCGGCGCCGCCGGGCCGGACGGCGCGGCGCTTGCGGAGTCCGTGTGGCGGTGGCGCTCCGCCGGGCGGGCGGGCGGGTCCGAGGGGCGGAGGGCCCGGATCCGGAAGCCCGGCAGCGGCGGGCGGCGGCGAGGGGCGGGGGAGGCGGGTCGCGGCCGCGGCGCCGGCGGGCGGGGTCGGGGCTCGGGCATGGAGTTGGAGGCGTAGAATGAAGAGAAGAGGGAGCCGAGGCGATTATTTATCCATCGGCTTTTGCCGAGTGCCAAATCGGGGCACTCGGCAAAGGTGGTATTTTATTTTTTAAAATAAAGCAGGACTTTGCCGAGTGTGCAGCGTCCGGGCACTCGGCAAATAGTGTATTTGCCGAGTGCCACACAAGGCTTTCGGCAAACGGTGCATTTTTTTTTTTTTTTGGCCCTATTTTTTTTATGTTGCCTTGGTACACTAATTACATCTCATCTTCACAATTTGGGACAATTTAAAGTAGTTTTGCTATATTTCATGAATTATTTCTATTTTCTTGCATTTTCTTGCGACTCCAAATTTGAGCTAGCAGGTACATGAAATAATGGATGTGGTCATTCAAAAAATGTTATTCACGATGTTTGGCGTATGTTTAGGCTCAATCCGGGGACTACTTTGAAATTTCGAACATTTATGTGCGGAACATGACGAGTGACTTGGGGAAAGGTGTTTTTAAAATCTATAAAATCCAAATGAAGTTTAAAAATCACGAAACTTGGCGTGGTGTCTTGTCATCTCATGGGGAGGCTGAAAAAAAAAATTTGAAAAGTTTTGAGCAAGTTGTGACGTCGGATGGCTAAAACCCGGACATCATAAGTGTGGAGATGTCCGGGTTTTAGCCATCCGACGTCACAACTTGCTCGAAACTTTTTTTCAAATTTTTTCACAGCCTCCCCATGAGATGACAAGACACCACGCCAAGTTTCGTGATTTTTAAACTTCATTTGGATTTTATAGATTTTAAAAACACCTTTCCCGCAGGTCACTGTCATGTTCCGGCATTACAAATGTTCGAAATTTCAGAGTCCCTGGATTGAGCCTAAACATACGCCAAACATCGTGAATAATATTTTTTGAATGACCACAGTCCATTATTTCATGTACTGCAGTTCAAATTTGGAGTCGTCAAGAAAATGCAAGAAAATAGAAATAATTCATGAAATATAGCAAAACTACTTTTAAATTGTCCCAAATTGTGAAGATGAGATGTAAAGTACTTTACTAATGGCACATAAAAATATGGGACGAAAAATCAAAAAAAATTAATGGTTTGCCGAGTGCCGGGAAGGACACTCGGCAAAGACTATTTCTTGCGAAAGTGTATATACACGGCTTTTCGGCAAACCGACCCTGGTTTGCCGAGTGTCTAACGGTGGACACTTCGGCAAAAGTGACGGAGGGACGTGGCCGTTTCCTCTGTTAACCTTTGCCGAGTGTAATCTTTTGCCGACCGCCATGCACTTCGGCAAATATATAGATTTCAGTGCTATACTTCGCCGACCGCGGACACTCGGCAAAATGGTCTTTGTCGAGTGCTTAGTTTGGCACTCGGCAAAGGCTCTCTTTTTGCCGAGTGCCCGACTTTTGCCACTCGGCAAACTTCAGGGCACTCGCAAAGAAGCGGATTCCTGTAGTGTATGTACTCGGTTTATATGATACAAGTATGAAGTATGCGTGTATACTCTTCTCAATATGCATATTTATTCGCATATACTCCCAACCATCGTCAAAAGCTATTAGGTATATACACATACGTACATACTATTAAAAAATAAAGTAACTACGGCCATGCGCCCCATGCAACTAATCCCGTGAATGGCGCCCTCCTGGATTAACGTACGCTCGACATACCCGTTAGCTAGAGAGCCGGCCCGTTAACAAGGTGCCGGCGGGACTGACTCTTGGTTGCGCGTGTACTCATAGGTGGGAGTAGTTACTCCTGGGAGTAAAAAAACCTCACCCATATCTATATCTATCTATCTATTCTATACTATAAAAGAGCGAAGGAATTAGGTGACACCATGTCGCAATCTCATCCGTCGGATTAGACTGATCATCCCATCCAATGGTCCTCGGATATGGACCGACCTTAGGCTTCTGAGGGGTGTTTCGCTCTCCTTCGCTTATCCATCTATGCCGCGACGCCTCCGCAGCAATCGCGGCTCCCAAACGGCGCCACACATCCCGATACGACGCGAAGCATCCCTCCGAGAACCGGGAACCCACGAATGTCCCCGCACTCTCGCCTCCACGCGAGGGCGGGGCGCGCCCACGCGGCAACCCGCCCGGGCTCGTCGTGTATGCACCCCTCGTGAGGCAGGCGGGCTGTGTATCCCTCCCGCGCGTGGCGTTCTCTCTCCCTGCCAACATGCTGGAGTCATCGGCACCGGAGTTGAGGATGGCGGCCACCGCTAGGATCGGAGAACTATCCAGGCGATTGCGCCGCCATGTCGCATCTCCAAACGTATGTCCCTCCGCCTTCGATGACGCTGCCCACTGCCCTCCCCACCGGGGACGAAACCGTTTTCGCCGCTGCTCCAGGGCCGCCCCTTGCCATGAAGATTCGAGGCGGCCGTGCCCGCTGAATTCGCAGCGGCGGCGGAGCCCCAAAGACGGTGTCGCAGCAGCAGCAGCCCCACATGACGAAGAAAGTTGAGGAGGAGGAGGATCTGCGCCTGCACTGGGGCCTTCGTGCGGTGCGGAACTTGCATGCCATCCTCTTCCTCCAGTCCACGCTCACGACAACCATCCAAGCCACCGCCTGCTTTGTCCACCCCAATACTCATACCACCCGCGTGCAGCGTGCTACCATGGATGGTGTATGTTTGCAGGATTCTTTCCAAGATTTATTCCTAATATTCCTTCACGGTTGTTTGATTTCTCCTAGATATCCTTCGACATCAGAGATAGATCCGACCATAGCCCTGGCCTCGAGGTCCGCCTTCACCACGTGGAAGAACGTTTTCCGGGAGTTGGACGCTCTCAGCATGTGGGCGACAAGATCAGGAGGCAACATGTCCACGGTGCTCGCATTGCAGTTAGTAGTTTCCCTGCTGAATAATATTGCTCAATATATTTTCAGGCTACGTACGTGTCATGGCCTCTTCACAAGAAGGGATCTTGAGGAGGCCGAGTGCACAGTTAATTAAGGAGCAATACCCAATCTCATCTTCGTCTGCTATTTTAAATCCCAATCTCTAATTCTTTTGTACAGGCAGCAGATGGCTTTGATCACTACAGGAATCCGCTTCTTTGCCAAGTGCAAAGAAGTTTGCCGAGAGGCAAAAGTCGGGCACTCGGCAAAGAGCATCTTTGCCGAGTGCCAAACTGAGCACTCGACAAAGACTACTTTGCCGAGTGCCAGGCCGTCGGCGGTGTACAACACTCGGAAAGGTATATCTTTGCCGAGTGCATAGCCGTCGGCAAAACAACACACTCGGCAAAGGATAACAGGACCAAACGGCCACGTTTTCCGTCACCTTTGCCGAGTGTCCAACGTTAGACACTCGGCAAACTAGGTACCCTTTGCCGAGTGCCGCGCGTATAAGCACTTTCGGCAAATATGGTCTTCGCCGAAAGTGTCCAACCCGCACTCGGCAAACTATGCATTTTTTTGTTTTTTGCCCCATTTTTTTTTGTGTGGCCTTGGTACAGTAATTACATCTCATGTTCAAAAATTTGGGACAATTTTAAGTTGTTTTGCTATATTTCATGAATTATTTCTATTTTCTTGCATTTTTGGACCACTCCAAATTTGAACTGGCAGTACATGAAATAATGGAATGTGGTCATTTAAACAATATTATTCATGATGTTTGGCGTATGTTTAGACTCAATCCGGGGACTCGCGTGAAATTACGAACATTTATGTGTCGGAACATGACGAAGTTACATGCGGGAAAAGTGTTTTTAAATTCTATAAAATCTAAAACGAAGTTTAAAAATCACGAAACTTGGCGAGGTGTCTTGTCATCTCATGAGGAGCCTGTGGTAAAAATTTGAAAAGTTTCGAGCAAGTTGTGACATCGGATGGCTAAAACTCGGACATCTCCTTCAACGCCGACGTGCTTGGCAAGGTGGTGAGGAAGAATGAAGCAAGGGAGATGATGCTCCGAGGGAGACCGACCCTCACCGGGGGACCAAGTACATCCAGGTTCGTAGAACGCATTTATTCCCGATTCCTTCAATGAAAAATAAGCGGGCTTCCATTCATCCTCCGCTATGTCATGCAGATGTGTCCCGAGTGGTGCAGCAAGTACAAGGGCTGGCTGGGAGGCCATTGTGGACAAGTGGCTCTTGGGCGAGGCGTGCGAGACCAAGAGACTTCGTCGGAGATGTCGCTTGGAGATGGAAGGGAAGCCACACCACCAAGGGAGCGTGCCCCTCCCGGTGTATATGGATAGATGGGTACGATTCTCGTTGATTTTTTTATTCAAGCGCTCAAATCTCTTCACTTCTAACCATCTCGTGTTCTCCTCGCAGTCCGCTTCGCATGAAGGCCCAGCACATCAGCGAGACGCGGGGTTCGCTTTTGACTCACACACGGCGGAAGCGGCCCGACAAGGACAACGTCTACGACGGCGAAGGGCCCGAGGCGCGTACACCAACGCCCGCGTCTACCCCAAGCTTACCCAGTACGCCGAGGCGGCAAAGCAGCGCTATGGGGACGACTTCGATCCAGCCACCGCGCCCCTAGACACAGACCTGGTGATGAGGTTGGGAGGAGGGAAGCAGCACGGCCCGGTCTTTGGATGGCCAACGGCCGCGATCAACCCGTCCCTGCGTCACGCCGAGCGAGATTCGCTCAAGGAGCACGACCTCCTCCGACATCCCCATAGCACCTCGGCAAAAGAGCTCCACGCAGATGATGCGGGAGTTTCGGGTAATTACTGGTTTCATTAAATGGTTTCACTGGTTTTACACATGTCCGCTGCCTATGCATTGTTTCAACGTTACGGGTGTAATATTGCAGGCCCGGATGGCAGAGTTGGAGGCCAAGCAGGCGGCCCAGGCGGCAGAGTTTGAGGCCAGGCAGGCGGCCCAGGCAGAGGCCCATCGGCGGGAGTTGGAGGCATACCAGCAATACTCGGCGCGTCGGTGCGGGTAGTGGCGGGCTACTTCGGGGCCTTCAAATCCCGGGTGTGACCCCTCGCCTCCGTTGCCTAGCTTCATTTGTTCGCTCCACCCCGTTTCCCGTTCCTCCTCCTGTAGGGACTCCGGTGAGTATATGTTGTTGTTTATTTATTTGGCTTGTGCGGCTCACCTGCAGGTACTAATGAGATCGCCTCTCCTTTGTGCAGCCACTGTCGGCGGGTTCGAACCCGACTCCTCCAGGTGGCCCTTCTCCACCCCATCCACCCCATCCGGTTGGCCCGACTCCACAGTACACTTGGCCAGGTGGCGTTCCTCCTCCGGGCACGCAGCGCCCACACTACAAAGGCTTCCACACGTCCCTCCTACACACCACGGGTGGACGTACCAATCGGCGCCGCAGCATGGGTGGTATCGAGGGGCAAGGTGAGGGCCCCTCGGACTCTTTCGCACCGGGGAGGCCACGGGTCGGGCGGTGAAGTTGAGTTGGTGGTGATTAGGTTCGACCTGTGGCACCGTGATGGATTTCTTTTGGATGTTGGACATGTTGCACTGTGATGGACCTAGTTTCGATGTTGGACATGTTAGATTTCGTTTGGATGTTGGACATGTTGAATTTCGTTTGGATGTTGGACTATATGTGTGAATTTGTGATATATGTGGATTATATCTGTGAATTTGTTATATATGTGCACTATATATGTGAATTGGTGATATATGTGGTTTATGTGTATATATGAATGCTTATGGTATATGTATATGTTGATTTGCAGCAACAATCAACGAAAACAGAAAAAAAATAAAATTCCCAGCTTTTGCCGAGTGCCAAAGACTTTCGGTAAAAGCTGGGCACCCTGAAGCAAATTTGGCAGGTTTGCCGAGTGCATGGACGGCACTCGGCAAAGTGATTATAACTTTGCCGAGTGCCGCCGGATTGCACTCGGCAAAGTGTAGTTTTTTTGGTAAAATAATTAATTCGCCGAGCAGCGACATAACACTCGGCGAAGTTTTTTAAAAATTCAAATCTTTGCCGAGTGCCGACGTTTGGCACTTTCGGCAAAGGGGGCGCCCGATTATAACGGACGACGTTTCCATTGCCGAAAGCTGCGACATGGCACTTTCGGCGAAAACCTTTGCCAACTGCGCGACATTTGGCACTTTCGGCAAAGAATCGTTTGCCGGTAATTCTTTTGCCAGTGGGGTTCGCCGAGTTTAGCACTTTCGGCAATGCCTTTGCCGAGTGCAAGAGTGCCTTTGCCTAGTGCGCCTCTGCACTTTCGGCAAAGCAGCCGATTCCTGTAGTGGATTGTGATGCTTCCTTGAAGATCCTACTATTTTTGGTGGCAGATCTTGTGGCTCACGGGTAGTTTCTTCTGAGCCCTCTCCAAATTCGAGAAAGACATAGCCATTACAGGGTCTATTCCTTTTGGTAATGGACGGGCCGGTACAAGCCCTTTAACTCAAAAAAAAGACATAGCCATCACAGGCCCATCTGGTGGCAATGGTCAGTTTTCTCAGTATAACAGTGATGCGGCAGGAACGATACACATCCCCTTCCGATGTCTGTGTGCGTACCTTGCAGCATCGCTGGTGTCACTTGCCAGTGCGGTGATCGATGGCTCCTTCCTCCTATTGTCATTTGGTTTTGAAAAAGAAAGTAAAGGAAAACATGATTTGAGTGCAGGGAGGCAAGCTGCTGGAGGTCTCATTATTTGGAAATTTTGCCTCTGCGCTACTACTTTTATGCCTTTTGATTTGATTTTTTATTAATATCCTTTTTACTTCATGTTTGGATAACTGGCAGAGCATAACCAGTTTAAGTTTCGATGGTTTTAGGTACGCCATATGCTTTGAGTTATTCAGAGTTGTTAAACTTTATTTTCATTGCGTTTGTTGCTTCGTAATATTTTATACTGTTCAGATTTGGACATTGTACACAGGTTCAAAAAAGAACTTGTTCCCTTTTTTTTTTTTTAATGAACAAGAATTGTTCCCATAAACCACGAACTTGGGCCTTCCAAATTAGTGTGGCGGCATTTCTCACTTCTTTAAATCTGTTGAGGCTATCACACGTTCCTGATTTTTGGGAAAAGATTTTCCCTTGAAATGTGTAATGTGTATGTCAGATTAGTTGAAGCTGTTTCTACCGCCATGCAGAGTTGGGTGTTCTAAAATTTGAAGGTTTAAATAATACAATTACTGCCACATTGTGTGATCATGCTTCCTTTTGGGTCTATATTTAGTATAATGTATCGTGTATAGAAAAAGTGAAATGTAATCTCAGATCAGATGCTTCCCGTTTGGCAGCATCGGTATATGCTCCGAGATTTCATTGTATCTTTGCTTTCTTTTCATTTACCATGAATGTTAACTACACAATTGTATCCTCTTTCTTAATTTTTGCCGCGCCTAGATGTTTCAAAGATACATCTTTCGGTGTTCACAGATCAGGTTGGATGGAAATTTGGTGCTGACGAATGGGTTCGATAGGTCGGATAAAGAGCAGAAGGCACAAAAATATGATTTATATCATGTCTTGTTTCTTTTGCTTGTTAAATGGCACCTTATTTGGGAGATTTACTTCAAAACCTGCTCCTCTTTCTACTGCAACATCGTGGCTCCATATTTCTATGGATTCATACTTTATTATGTTATCACTTTCCAATTTAGAAAATGAAAAACCTTGATCTGATTGATTCTTTGCAGTTCTTGGTCAGCTTGATTATTAGTTAGTTTGAGTGAATTTTGATAGCACTTACTTCGTGCACAATTATTTCCCTTCAGATTTACATTTTTAATGTTAATCTTTAATTGACTAAAGTTGTGTGCTGTGAGGGCTACTCATCTATCTTCAAGTCAGTTCTAGACTTGCTTGTGGTATGTCCTAACTCCTGCCTGGTGTTGTTGAGCGTTGTTACAAATAATAACTTGCTTTATTGATCTTATTCAAGTAACTTATGTGTCAAATTCTGCAGGTGCTAATTCAGTTGATATGGCCACATCAGAAAAGTGAAATCAACAAAACTCGGTTCAGATGATATATGACATTTTATTTCAGCGATGTCCCATATGTCTCATTTTTAACTAATAATGTTTAAAATACTTGTAAAATGATTTTGCTGCCAGCTGGTTGACTATGACAATAGTGATGAGTTTGAGACTGCTTCCATGCATTACAAAAAAATTAGGCTTTATGGTTAAGATCTATGCATTTGTTTTTTTCCTATGAAACTGTTTCAGTAGTTAATAGTTATACTAATTGGATTTTTATGTTTATTTTTATTATTAACTATTATTCAATTGTGCAAGATTTTTAATAGACACGTGCGGGATTTTTAATAGTCCGGCTACAGAATCGGATATTCTGTATCTAGCTACAGCATAGTAGTTATATATATAATATATATATATATATATATATAGAACTATTACATTGTAGCTAGCTATAGAATCACATATTCTATAGCCGGACCCAACCCACCGGACCCGACCGATCGATCAGACCAGCCCTGACTACCACCAAGCCGAATGCTTGGCTAATAAATTCAGCCATTTATTCTTGTATTAAATTGGATTGGATATATTCATAAGGCCTCCAATCACGTTGCTTATAACTGCTCCATTCGCCGCCCGATTCAGAAGGCCTCGCTTCGTCCCACACGGTCGTCGACGGCAGCTTGTTGCGGCCCCTCATCCCTCACCGGCGGCCGCGGCAGCTTCTCTGGCACGGCGCCGGTGGCTTGTCCTTCTCCCGGCGGCCACAGCTGCTGCTTCCCGCGTGCTTCTCCTCGCCCTCGCGGCGGGCTAAACCAACGACCCCGACCACGCGGCCTACGTCGAGGCTGACGGTGCCAGATCTACGCCATGGGCGTCCGTCGGCTCGAGGGCAATGAGGCGCACCACATCCCGGCGTTCCTTTGCCCCGGTGCGGACCACCCCATCAGTGTTGTCTGCGCAGGACACGCAGATCCCGGGCAGCTGCCTCACGCCGGGGCTCTCCGTGCACGTGCACCACGCCGTCGCCGACATGCAGGCCACGCGGATCCCACCGGATCACCTTCTCCGTGCAGAAGCCAGCTACACGGACATGAAGGCCATGCTGTGATGCTGTTCGATCTGGTGGCTGCCACTGCCGTGGCCGCCGGGTGCCGGCCGCGCGCTGCTACATCGACATTGGCCCATGTCTGGCGGTGGCGGCGCCGGCCCTGCTGGCCTGGTGCGTCTTCTTGTGTGACCAGGTGCTGGCGTACGTGCTGCTGGCCACCGTCGCCACCGCGCTGAAGGCCTCCGTCGCGCCAAGCGTGGCCAACCCGAGCTACGTCGATGGGCCGGGGATCAAATTCCGGTGACATATATTACTTCGATGGGCCATGGGCGTCCGTATGCATGTGTACGCTAATTCATGTATTCTCGGGTAACTACCTTTTCCGTATCTTGCATGAGTATTCTTCATGTGTCCGTGACTATGAGTATTCTTCATGTGTATGTATACGATATTGTTAAGTGCGGATTCTCGTAACTATTGTTAAGTGCGGATTCTCGTAACTATATTCTAAAGTGCGGATTCTCGTAAATATTATAAGCGCAAATTCTCGTAAATACTATAAGCGCAAATTCTCGTAAATACTATAAGCGCAAATTCTCGTAAATAATGCCTCCTGCCTTCAAATTATCGTAAAAAGATGGCACAGAGAGTGCATATGCATACACTAGGTAGCTAATGTGCACTTGTTCCGCTATATATCTTGCATGTGCACACGCATGGCAGTTGGCAGATACGAAATCTGTGATTATTTTATGGTAAATCTGTTTATTTGTTACAATAATAACTGGTCCCTCGTATATTGAAATCTAATCATATGGTAACTACCGATGCTAAGTATGGTAACAATATATTCATTATCGTATAAGTTCTATACATGTACGTATATATTCTCTTGTTGCTATTATTTTATTCTGGTAACACGTTTGCATGTGTAGACTAGTTAAAATATTCTCGTAACAGCCAAAGTCCTACCGAAATCATCGTGATC
Source organism: Hyparrhenia diplandra (assembly GCA_015847255.1). Lineage (NCBI taxonomy): Eukaryota > Viridiplantae > Streptophyta > Magnoliopsida > Poales > Poaceae > Hyparrhenia > Hyparrhenia diplandra. The sequence continues at coordinate 126,336 of JADLZK010008912.1, forward strand.
TGCATGCACTAATTAAAGTGAAGTAATTGATTACGGTTTATTGTACCCATCAATCACGGACACGGTGGCAGCTCGGCATGCATTTAGGAGCCTGGCTTTGCTGGCTCGATCGGTAGGTGCGGTGAATGGCTGACGCTCGGTGCGTCGGGTGGCCTGGCTACAGAATATTAAATTCTGTAGCTAGCTACGACTATACTCTCCTATATATATATATATATATATATATATATATATATATATATATGGAAAATACTTTCTACTCTCATGAAGTAGTTACTCCCATGTGTAGATCTCTATATTTATAGTGTATATGACGAGCGAAGTGTATGTGGATGAAGTATATGACCATACTAGACCATCTAGGGTGATATTTATGTTAAGTATGCGTGTATACTTAGAGTATATGGTTATACTTATTTTATATACTACAGTAGTGGTATTTTTAGTAATATATTAAAAAAATAGGTTCCTTCAAAAATTTTTTGCGTCGTAAGATATGGGATATCTTAATATGAGTATCTAAACATACTCAAACTGATAAAAAAAGTATGAACACATACGCAACATAGTTTATTGAAGGTGGGAGTAACTACTCCCGGGAGTATAAAACACTCACCCTATACACACACACACACACACACACACACACACACACACTAGTATCGTCCCACGTGCGTTGCTACTTTGGATAACCGAACTTTTGTACTAAAAACATACGGTTCGCACGATAAGATAACAATAGTGTAAAAATAAATACCAACATTTTTAGTCAAAAAAATAAAGTTTGTAAAATTAACACAGTCACAGACCTTCAAATCTTCGTCTTGTAATAATTTCAACTCGGACTAAAATAGTTTTCATTGAGTTAGTTTCACTCCCTAACGTTCTTCATTTCTCTTAGTTATAATTTATTGATTAAAATATTATTTTGATAACTATTTATCCAACTGAGGTTTTTAATTAACCATATCAACACATATTATAGGTGATAAAGATCATGAAGTGTGTTTTACATTTTCTATGTTTTTAGTCTTGTAGATTTCATGAAAAAAATTCATGACCCTGAGGCTCAACATACAGGCATATATCAATAAACTTTAATTGAATAAATATTAATCAAATTAATATTTAATCAATAAATACACGTTCAATTTTATAACAATATAGCACATGTTCAATTTTGATTACACCATCACACATAGTTTATTAATTTAATAATCTCACAATGTCACATATAGTTTATTAATTTATTATCTCACACATAGTTGATTAGCCATCAAGCGTTCAAGATGAACACCATGCACAAGCGGCCATATCTCGCAAAGGGACTTCCATATTATGGCGGCAAGACCGTTACAACGCTGATTGGTAGGTTGCCTAATATAGATCGCATGCGTGGCGAGGCGATGATTGGGAGGTTGCCTAATATAGATCGCATGGAGGGAGGCAGACGGACAAACCAACATTGTCGCACCAAAAAAGTTTTCCTTTTGTTCTTTTTTATGTTGTAGAGAAATTTGTCTTGAATTTCCTTTGTGTGGCAATAGTTTGATATAAGTCATTCCGTATTCTTTGGCCATCCTATGCATAGTCAAATGCATATTGCTTGCTCTAAGCCTTTAATTCAATTCAAGAAAACTGAACCGGCACAAGCTTTAATTAATTTTTACTTATAATTAGGCAAAAGAGACACAGTTCTCGGTTCAAAACTGCCCACAGGGCATAACACTGATGTTAATGATGATGATTCAGAATCAAGTAACTAAGCACTTCCATTATCCATAAAATACATTGTTACAGTTTGCATGATTAAGGCACATTCCCATATCATGCACTTGAAATTAATCCTTCTGTATAATTAGAGTTATTTATTCAACATATTAGCACTTGTACATAACACAGCATGAGTCAAGACTCTGCATCGCTGGCGTGATCAACAGGCAAATAAATGTGACTACTGCAACAATAGGTACTATAAATAGGAGATATGCCTGTGCGTTGCACACTTGCACCGGGAAATGAAACATAGGACATTTGTGCAACAATTAAAATGTGAACAGAGTTAATGGAATAGTGGTAAATGAGGCTCTTGGTAGCGTGTCTGCCTTGTGCTGCTTACCATGAGGCCATCCCTGAACAAAGAAGCAAGGCGGAGCACAACAATTGGAATAGCAGGTTCAGGCATGTGGCAATCCCATCCTCCAGTGTGACTCGTGAGCGTACTATAGAAGTATAGAACCATAAAAACACAATCAATTAAATTGGCAACTTTCAGCTAACTCATAGTTAGAAGAATTATTAGGTCAAGCAAAGAAAACTTCATCCATAGCGCCACAGCGGTGATAGTGAAGCTAATCAAAAGCATCATCAAACATGGGAGTCATAGACAAGTATTCTCTATGCATAAAGATATACATCAGGAGCAGCTTCACCTATGGAGATGTGCCTGTTGCTGCATATGCTGGCATGCATTGGTGCTGGAGTAAGAAACACATCCGAGAGGCAAAAGACGATAAACACTCAAATTCACACAGATATTAAGCTAAGGATAACATGTGCTTAGGGGAGCATCTTTTGAGCAAAATATTCACAGATGATATGCAAGGGATCAGAACGATACCTTTTCTCTCTGTACATCACTACGGAAAGCTGGGTCTTCCGACGGCATTGCATTTTGCCGACTGCCCAAAAATAAGACTCTTGGCAAAGATATTCTTCGCCGACGGCCGCTTTCGGCAAAGAAAAAGCGGTCGGCGAAGCTTCCTTTGCCGAGCACCGGTTTTCGGCAAAGAAGAACCCTAGGCAAAGCTTGGCTCCGACGGTCGCGGAAGGGTAGGCTGTCGGCGGCTAACTTTGCCGACGGGCGACGGTCGGCGAAGGGTAGGCGGTCGGCATAGACGGGTCCGACGTAACGCCGTCGGTTTGCATAACCTTTGCGGGCGACTTGCCGTCCGATCCCTCGGCAAAGTAAAAACCTTTGCCGAGAACAAAAAAATTGAGCTCTCGGCGTAATGTTTTTTTATTCCACCAAACGGCGCCACGTGTCCCTAAACTTTACCGAGCATTTGTGCTTCGCCGAGTGTTCACTATAGGGTGCTCGGCAAAGATTGGCTTTCTTGAGAACCCTTGTCCCAACTCTCGGCAAAGATTGGCTTTTCTTGAGAGCCCTTGTCGGCTCTCGGCAAAGCACAAATTTTTTTTTGATTTAGCCATCACAACTTTTTTCTCTAGCTTAGCTACAGTACTTGTAGTTCGTTGTTGAAGTTTGCAAATTTTTTCAATCTTTTTACTATATTTTATGAATTTTCATGTATTATTTGAATTTCTTTTGAAAACTGAAATTTGAGCGCAAGTGATTCGAATAATGGATCTAAATGATTCAAAAATGATAAACATGCTTGTGAGTCTATACGGAGTCCTCATCCATGGTCGTGGAACACGAGAATTCGAATATCTTGTCTTGCGAAACGCGTCGACTCACTTGCGGGTCGATTGTTTTAAAATTCTATAAAATTCAAACGGGTTGAAAAATCATGAAATTTGACGAGTTGTCCTTATATCGATTGTGTACACTATGAAAAAATTTGAGTCGATTTAGGTACTTGCGGTTACATCTCGGATGGCGGTTTGCGGAACATGCGGAGCATGTGATAACGTAAACTCACATGGAGATGTCTCGCGAACGCCATCCGAGATGCAACCGCACCTAAATCGACTCAAATTTTTTCATAGTGTACACAATCGATATAAGGACAACTCATCAAATTTCATGATTTTTCAACTCCGTTTGAATTTTATAGAATTTTAAAACAATCGACCGCAAGTGAGTCGACGTCGGCGACAAGATATTCGAATTTTTGGTGTCTCGGCCATGGATGAGGACTCCAAATAGACTCACAAGCATGTTTATCATTTTTTGAATCATTTAGATCCATTATTCGAATCACTTGAAGTTCAAATTTTAGTTTTCAAAAGAAATTCAAATAATACATGAAAATTCATAAAATATAGTAAAAAGATTGAAAAAAAATTGCAAAGTTCAACAAGGAACTCCATGTACTGTAGCTAAGCTAGAGAAAAAGTTGTGATGGCTAATAAATTTTCTTTTTGCCGAGAGCCGGCCCGTGGCTCGGCAAAAGACAAAATTCACGAGAGGGGTGCTCGGCAAAGGTCGGAGTTTTTGCCGGCGGCGGATCACGGGCGCTCGGCAAGAAGACTAGGACTTTGCCGACGGCCCGGATCGAGGGGGTTTTCGGCAAAGGAGCGAGCTCTTGCCGACGGGCCCCCGATGGCACGTTCGGCAAAGAAAACAAAATAAAAAAAAAAAGACTAGGACTTTGCCGGCGGGCGGATCATGGGGCTCTCGGCAAGGAGAACTCTTTGCCGACGGCCCCCGAGATGGCGCGTCTCGGCAAAGAAAAAATATAATAAAAAAGGAACCCTAAAAACCCACACACACTCACGGACACACACAGACACACACTTTCGAAGCTGCCGCGCCTCCCGCCGCGCCCGCTTCTTTGCCGCCGCGCCTCCCGCGCCCGGCGCCCGCGCGCCGGCGCCGCCGCGCCCGCCACCCACCGCCCGCGGCCCGGCGGCACCCGCCGCCCGCCACCCACCGCCCGCCACCCACCCCGCGCCCGGGGCCACCATCCATCCGGTCCCCACCCACCGCGCGCCGCCACCCACCGCCCGCGCCTCAGCCCGCCACCCGCGCCGAGCCCCCACCGCCGCTCACCGCGCCTCGCGCCCCACCGCCCCGGCCGCCCCCACCGCCGCGCCGCCGCCACCAGCGGCTGCGGCCCTCCCCGCCGCGCCCTCCCCCCGGCTCCCCACGCCCGCCGAGGAGGGTTGAGAAGGAGGAGGAGAAAGGGAGAGGGTGTAATGGAGGAGAAGGAGGAGGAAGGAAGAGGGAGAAAGAGAAGAGAAGGGGGGAGCTCATGCTCGTGCCCCGTTCTCCCACCGCCCAAGCCCCGACGCCGCCGTCCATCTTCATCTAGCCTCGTGCTCGTGCTCCGTCCGCGGGTCGCGGGTGGTCGTTACTTTCGTCCCGCCCCGACCGTTGACGGTAACCAACGCATATATTTTTTCCGTCCAACTTACTACCATAAAGGAGTAAAATTAAACCTTTTTATACTCATATACTTTTATCACTAATAAATTCCACTTGTAGTGTCTTGTATTTTATTTTGCAGATTTATAATAAAAGCAAGTGGAAAAATCGACCAAAATACGCCTTCCGAGAAAGCGCATTATTGCAAAACCCAAGCCCAAGAGCAAATCGACCCAAAACATCAAATGCGGGCCGAGCACGGCCCGGCCCACAACTTTTCGAGGGCGAAAGGCGACACCCCCACCGAGACCGGGGCGAGGCCGAGCCGAGCCTGGGGTGCGCGCGCACCACCTGGTGCGGCCGCACCCTCCCTGAGGCGGTTTCGGCCCAGCCTCGGGGAGGCGGTTCGTGCACTTTCCAAACGGGGTTTCCCGCCCTGCGTTGGTCGGTTTGCGCATACAAGGAAGGTTTACTGTGTCGGTTTTGATGTAAATTAGCACTTAGGCCCCTCCTCCAAGTGTATAAGTAGGCCCCCTCTCTCCCTCTCTCAACACACACCATTTGGAGCCTCCTCACTTTCTACTCTTCTTCTCCTCTCCTCTCTACTCCTCTCCTCTCTACTCCTCCACTTCTCTAGTTCTTTTAGTCTTTAGTAGTATTTGGAGCAAGGCTAAGCTTCATTGGAGAGCTTGTACTTGGGAGAAGGAATATTCGGTATGAATACATTTATGGTTTATCCTCAAGTCTTGATCTCATATGCTTGTGCAATAGAGCTAGAGTATTTACATGTTATATTCTTGACATGTTGTTCTCGACACAATCATGATAGAAGAACTAGACTATAGTTCCTATGTCGTGGTTAGTCGTATAGAACTTAGGGCCTAACCATTCGTGCCATGTATTTGAGTAGAGTAAGAGTTGTCTTTGAGGTGGCGGTTCGTTGTGCCCTTCGGGGTTTGCTCGTGTTCTATTACGTCCATCCGTAGGGTGGGGGCCATGGGGGACATGAGTAGTGTCCTAGTATGCGGACGTGGTGTCCGAATGCCGGTATCCTTCGAATATGAGTGCATGCCATGGTTGAGGGGGTAGGCGGCTTGGTCGTGACAAGCCTTGTCCGTCCCTTGAAATCCCCCACGTTCGTGTGTCTTTGTAGGAGTTCGTAAATGCCCTTCCTTCGGGGCGGATGCTCCGGGAGGTCTCCCCGTCCATCTCACTCTCACCCTAAAACTCTAGTCATCTATGTTTGCATGATTATTAAGCGGTTCTTTTGCACAGCTACTTTAGAATGCCTGCTCCACTTAGGAATATTCTTTATTCTTTATTTTCCTTTTTATCCTTGAGGTTGGCCCAAGTGTGTGTCACACTATCTTAAACTATCATGACTTACCCCCGTATTGAGTATTGGTCAACTGCATAGACATGTCGTCTTGTTCATGCCCCCGCTAGAGTCCTACACCATGCCTTCCTTTGGGAAAATATAAATAACGATACCCCGAATATCTCAGGGTGAAATGCTACAACGGTATTTCCGATGCGCTTGCGGACTTGTTACGTAAATGCTACTGAGAATGCCACCCGACATCCCGTGGCGATGGTAGCCGGAATGTAACAATTCGGTGAAGTCGTTGTGGGGAGTCAACCTCGTGGTTCGGTGCTCTTGCCTTTTTGGCACTTGCGCTTAGGAAACGCAACAAGCATCGCGGCGCCGTTTCGGGAAGGCATTGGTTATAAAGATTCTAGAAAGACATGTTCATAATGATGTGCATGTGTAAGTAGCCATTACTCATGCAAAGGCTAATCTTTCATGTTTTCTCCTCGTTGTGGATGAAGACAGGATAGTGTTCGATTGGTTTGTCCCCGTTGAACAACTACATCGCAGATCAGGAGGCACTCCTAAAGAAGAACCCAACTCATATCAAATCTTCTCCTACTACTCCGCCGACAAACAAAACCAATCACCCTTGCATCATCTCGTATTCCACTCATGGCCAAGTCGATCCGTGACCACTCCATCCCTCTGCCAACGCGTGCGTTGGGCCCGCGGCCAACATGGGAACCGAGAACTTTGAGCTCGGCCTGGCCTAATCAAGATGGTGCAGGCAAACCAATTTTACGGTTTGCCAAGTGAGGACGCAAGTGCACATCCGCAACACTTCCTCGAGCTCGGTGACACCATTGTCATCCAAGGTGTTACACCGAAGCCATTAGAATCCGTCTGTTTCCCTTCTCTCCATCACGGGAAGGCAAAACAATGGTTCTATAAAGAGACGAGAAGTTTGTCAACACGTGGGACAAGTGTTCCACGGCGTTTCTCACTAAATTCTTCCCCATGAGTAAAACTCACACCCTAAGGGGAAGAATTGCCAACTTCAGCCAGAATTCCATGGAACCCATACCGCGGCATGGGAAAGGCTACAAGAGTACATCCAAGCATGCCCGCACCATGGGATGGAAAAGTGGCTCGTGATACAGAACTTCTACAATGGGTTAACACCCATGTCAAAAGAGCACATTGATGCCATCGCCTGGAGGTGCCTTCCTCTCCCTCACCATCAATAGAGCAACAGCTCTTATGGAGAAAATAGTGTCCAATCAAGCTTGGGGGAGGAAAGTCTTGGCAAACAAGAAGATAGCATGCGCACCGTGGAGGAGACGGACATGCCTACTACAATGGATCTCCTATTGAAAGAACTTGACAAGTGTGCCAATCGAAGAAGAAGAAACTTATGGCACTTTGTCAAGGCCATAGACTCACACGTAACATGTGAAGTCCGTGGCAATGTTGGCCATTCAGGGAACAACGTCCCCGAAACCCGTGAAGACGTTACTCACATCAACAACGGGTTCCGTCAACAAGGAGACCATAATGGGTGGAACAACCGGCCGCGCCCACAAAACCAAGGAGCTAATTCAAACTCAAGGTACAATTCGAATCCCTCTCTCCTTGGAAGACTTGGTCTTAGACCAAGCAAAAATAATTGAAGAACTTTCAAAGAAGTTGATGCTTAATGATAAAATAATTGAAAACATGATTTTCAAAATTAAAAGTTTAACTTCTTCTTATGAAAGACAACTGAGCTTTAATAAAATGTTAGAAACCCAATTAGCTCGGTTTTTCTTTTGCTTTTTTGCCTGTTGACGGTTCGGGAAAAGTTTTGGGGCAACCCAAAATTTCTCTTGAATCTGTTAAAATGGTCTCAACGAGGTCCGGTAAGCCTCTATGTCGGGATGACAAAGAAGTCTCCTACCGAGCCACCACTCATTATCAAGAAGGAGGACCCCTGGCCGCCCGACAATCACATGCTCGGTTGGCCCGCATGTCTTCGAGGATGCCTTTCTCGCGACCTTGGATCAAGCATAAACATCATGTCCAAGGTAACATATGATGAAATATTAGGTGGACCTTTGTCCCCCTGTACATTTTGAACTGCAGATGGCGGACCTATCACTAAGGAAACCGGGAGGGAGTAGCTCGGGACGTTATAGTAAAAATCCGAGAAGCATACATCCCGACGGACTTTGTCATCCTAGACATGGGTCACAACGAGAGAGCTGCCCCAATCCTTGGGAGACCATTTCTTAACACTACACAAATGCAGTTTTGCACGTGGGATCGAGGGGCATGCTAGCTTCCATATGGGGCCAAACAATGAGATGCCCATTCAATGGGTTCAACAAGCATAAGAATGCTAAAAACAAGCAGCCCAAGAAGGTAAAGCCACAAAGTGTTAAGCAGGCATGGCGCCGAAAAGGATGACATCCGTATCCACTTCTCCGGATACGGGTAACACTTCGTCAAGCACTAAAAGAATGGAGAAGAGTCCCCGCTCGTCGGAATTTAAAAGGTGAGCCCTTGCCGAAGGTAAATCGGTAGTTATCTTTTTTATTTTACAATAATAATCTCCCAGTAATAACTCCATGATGCTTAAAATAAAAATAATAAATAAAAATAAAATTGTTTACCTCTGTTGGATGAATCTTGTTTATCAATGCATGCTTCCTCTTTCTATTTTGGCATGTCTTGGTTTGGAAGTTTTGGTTATACGTATGATCATACTTCCATAGGCGTTTTTTGAATTGAGCATGGTGCTTAGGTCAAAAAGTCTACCTTGATCGATTAGACATGGAGTCGAGTCGGTTATTGAACCTAAAATTGCTAGTGTAGATTTTGGTCGATCATATGGACTAACCCCTGCAGAATCCATCAAAATCCATAAGGGTAAGTCTTGAAGATGACAACGAGGGTTAATAGTAAATATATATATATATATATATAATAATAATAATAAATAAAAAAAAAAAGAGAGGGTAGAGAAGAGAAGAAGAAGAGAGGAGATAAACCTTTCAACCCCAAGATTTTGTCCTGTTATTTTGATGACATCAAAAGACAAGCTTGGGGGGAGCCTCTAACCACGCCACCAGGTACAACTCAGATCATTGCGTGCTCAAGCTAAGCAAGAACCATAAAAGGTAAGCAAAAGGCTAGCTGGGGGAGGACTCCAAGAAAGGTAACTTGTATCTCACATTTTGATCATATTCTCTATCTTATGAAATGTTGAGTTACGCTAAAAAGACAAACTTCATTCCTATATATGAGTTATAAAAAATGTTTAGTCTTAATCCCTTGTTGAAATGATGAATAGTTGCTCTGTCTTATGCTTTGCCCGTGCCTAGTTTATAATTCGAATTTCTCTAATGTTTGGGTTTAATGGCTAATTCTAAAAACTCATCCCGAAAAACCCGATTCATGTGGGTTGCATAGGTTCTATCCAGTCTAAGTTGTTGCCAAGTATGATATGGTACAAATGGATTTGCTATGACTTCGTCCAAAAGAGAAACTTGACATCCGGGAATCTACTTTGAAAAGAAAAGAGAAATGATATGGGCTATGCTAAAAAAAAAAAAAAATGAGATGAAAAATGGACAAGTGTCCGAGGGCGAGTAGAGCCCACATCTCTAAAAAAAAAAAAAAAAAAAAAAGAGAGAGAAAAAAGAAAAGAGAGGAAATAAAAGACAAAAGTCTAGGGCGAGCGAGCCCACCTCTCCAAAAAAAAAAAAAAAAAATGATATAGCAATAAAGCCCATACTTTCTCGAAAAGAAAAAAATAAATAATATATATATATATAAATATATTTTATCTAAATAAAAACCCGGATAAAAAGTGGATCAAAAAGGATGAATGATAAGCACCTCTCGTTATAACCGTTCTATCGGCAACCGCCCAAGGCTTTGAGAAAAGCCGGAAAGCCCCGCTACGATGAAAGGTAATAAAGGGTGGAAAAAAAAAGATGTGCCATTTTATTCAAACTCTAGTAGAAAGTCTTATTATAACCCCGCACCGGTAAAACGTAATCGGCATAGTAGCAACTCCCGATCAACAACCAAGTACTTATCTCTTTTGCTCGAGGACGCGCAAAGGGTAAGCTTGGGGGAGTTTGTTGACTCGGTAACCAACGACATATTTTTCCCGTCAACTTACTACCATAAAGGGAGTAAAATTAAACCTTTTATACTCATATACTTTTATCACTAATAAATTCCACTTGTAGTGTCTTGTATTTTATTTTGCAGATTTATAATAAAAGCAAGTGGAAAATCGACCAAAATACGCCTTCCGAGAAAGCGCATTATTGCAAAACCCAAGCCCAAGAGCAAATCGACCCAAAACATCAAATGCGGGCGAGCACGGCCCGCCCCACAACTTTTCGAGGCGAAAGACGACACCCCACCGAGACCGGGCCGGCCGAGCCGGGGTGCGCGCCAAGACCACCGGTGCGGCCGCACCCTCCCCGAGGCGGTTCGGCCCGGCCTCGGGGAGGCGGTTCGTGCACTTTCCAAACGGGGTTTCCGCCCCTGCGTTGGTCGGTTTGCGCATACAAGGAAGGTTTACAGTGTCGGTTTTGATGTAAATTAGCACTTAGGCCCCTCCTCCAAGTGTATAAGTAGGCCCCCTCTCCCTCTCTCAACACACACCATTTGGAGCCTCCTCACTTTCTACTCTTCTTCTCCTCTCCTCTCTACTCCTCTCCTCTCTACTCCTCCACTTCTCTAGTTCTTTTAGTCTTTAGTAGTATTTGGAGCAAGGCTAAGCTTCATTGGAGAGCTTGTACTTGGGAGAAGGAATATTCGGTATGAATACATTTATGGTTTATCCTCAAGTCTTGATCTCATATGCTTGTGCAATAGAGCTAGAGTATTTACATGTTATATTCTTGACATGTTGTTCTCGACACAATCATGATAGAAGAACTAGACTATAGTTCCTATGTCGTGGTTAGTCGTATAGAACTTAGGGCCTAACCATTCGTGCCATGTATTTGAGTAGAGTAAGAGTTGTGCCGAGGTGGCGTTCGTTGTGCCCTTCGGGGGGGTTTGCTCGTGTTCTATTCTCGTCCATCCGTAGGGTGGGGGCCATGGGGGACATGAGTAGTGTCCTAGTATGCGGACGTGGTGTCCGAATGCCAGGTATCCTTCGAATATGAGTGCATGCCACGGTTGAGGGGGTAGGCGGCTTGGTCGTGACAAGCCTTGTCCGTCCCTTGAAATCCCCCCACGTTCGTGTGTGCTGTAGGAGTTCGTAAATGCCTTCCTTCGAGGCGGATGCCCGGAGGTCTCCCCGTCCATCTCACTCTCACCCTAAAACTCTAGTCATCTATGTTTGCATGATTATTAAGCGGTTCTTTGCACGCTACTACTTTAGAATGCCCGCTCCACTTAGGAATATTCTTTATTCTTTATTTTCCTTTTATCCTTGAGGTTGGCCCAAGTGTGTGTCACACTATCTTAAACTATCATGACTTACCCCCGTATTGAGTATTGGTCAACTGCATAGACATGTCGCCTTGTTCATGCCCCTCGCTAGAGTCCTACACCATGCCTTCCTTTGGGAAAATATAAATAACGATACCCCTCGAATATCTCCGGGTGAAATGCTACAACGGTATTTCCGCGGCGCTTGCGGACTTTGTTCGTAAATGCTACAGAATGCCACCCGACATCCCGTGGCGATGGTAGCTGGAATGTAACAATTCCGGTGAAGTCGTTGTGGGGAGTCAACCTCGCGGGTTCCCAGTGCTCTTGCCTTTTTGGCACTTGCGCTTAGGAAACGCAACACCGACCGTCGCCGTTGTTTTGATTGCAAGGTGAGGCTACGACCTTGGGAATGACATGTTGAGGTCGATGCGTATGCATATGTGGTTGTCGGCCTTCGTGTCGTGACGTTTAATTGCAGGTTTGGAAACCCGACCGTGTAGGGAAACTTTGCCGAAAATTTGAACTAAGTCCTATGTTTCTTTTTGCACGAGAGGACCGCGTCGGAGTACCCGAGCGCCCCCGATCTTCTTCCCTCTGCGTTGAGGGTCCGCCTTCGCACCGCCGCCTCGCCACCGCCACCGTAGGTATGAATATCCCCTGCTCCAGTCGCATAGTCATAGATCGCGTAACCCAGTTAGGCATCTCCCGTTCGAAAGAGATACGGTTGGAGGTATGCATTTCTGTGCATATCTACGACCGTATCTGTTTTGGATTGTCCACGTTTTTGGGCGCCCGCAGATACGTAGATGGGTCGGTTTTCATGTTCGCTCTCCGCCGGTCGGTGGCGAGTTTTGGCACCACCTCCCTCGTTGTTCTCCGGATACACACTCTCCCTTCCGGGACGTGTATCGGGAGAGCCGGGAGGTGCTGCCGAAATTTGCTCCGTGGGATCGGAGCATGGGAACCGCCCATCTACGCATCTGCAGTGGGATTAGGACCTATCCTCACCTATTAGACAAGTAGGAACACACCATGTAGATGGAATTCATGGTTGGAATTCGTGGTTGCTAAAGGATGGAGGACCGCCGGTGGATGGACGGCCGGAGAAGTAAGCGTGATTTTGATGTTGAATGGATGAACAAGACCAATGAATTCTTGAAATGGTATGGGGCAACGCCGTGCTCATGGTCATTTGCTAGTTTGGTGTCCCCTGTAGAAAATGTGACAACAAGAGGAGAGTTTGCCGAAAAGGATATGCAAAGTCATCTTCTCGGATTTTTGGATTCACCGAGAACTATACGTGTGGGCCTACCATGGTGAAGCAGAACGTATGAGAGAGGAGGTGGTGAGACCACGCCCGAGGAGTGTGATGATGATGCCGGGGTTGTAGACATGTTAGATGATGTCCACCAAGCACTTTTCAATGAAGCACGTGATAAGGAGGCGATGGAGAAGGAGGCGAAGGCGTTCTATCAAATGTTGGACTCGCCGCCAAACCCCTTCATGAGAACACCACGGTCTCGCAAGAATCGGACGGCATTGGTCGCTTATTAGGGGGTGAAGTCCGAAGTTAAACATCACGTCCGAAAGCTTCGATAGGTTGTTGACCGTGGTTGGCACCCCGCTTCCAAAGGGCCACTACGCCAACGGGCATGTATGACTCACAGAAACTCTTTAGTGCACTTAAGATGCCGTATGAGAAGATACATGCTTGCGAGAATGGGTGTGTCCTATTTAGGAAAGAGCACGCCGATGCAACACACTGCCCAAAGTGTAAAGCCTCCAGGTACGAAGAGGTACCGATTGGAGATGGTCAGATGAAGCAGAGTGACATTGCCAAAAAAATCTTACGGCACCTACCTTTTGTACCGAGGCTTCAACGGCTATACATGACCGAGGAATCCGCTAAACAGATGACATGGCACAAATATGGCAAGCGATACACTCCCGACAAGATGATACATCCATCAGATGGTGAAGCATGGCAATACTCGATAGAAAACATCCAGGGAAAGCAATGGAGGCGCGTAATGTACGTGTCACAATGGCAATGAGATGGGTTCAATCCTTATGGAATGAGTACCTCCCCATACACATGTTGGCCCGTGTTCGTTATCCCCCTGAATCTCCCCCCTGGTGTCGCCTTTCAACGGGACACCATATTCTTGTCGCTGATAATTCCAGGGCACCCGTGTAATAAGATGGGTGTGTTTATAGAGCTTTGTGATCGATGAATTGATCAAGGCTTGGGAGGAAGGCGTATGGACATACGGCCGAGAGCTACAAAAGGCAGCCTTCAAAATGCACGTTTGGTACCCGTACTCAATTCATGACTTTTCGGCGTATATGGGTTGTTCTCGGCTGTGGTGTGTTCATGGAAAGTTCCGTGCCCAATATGCAAGGAATGTGTGAGGTTCATCCGGTGCGTAAGGGCCGTAAGTTTTCGTCGTTCGACCAACATCGTCGATTTCTTCCTATTAACCATCCATTCGAGACAAGACACGAAGAACTTTACAAAAGGTGTCATAGTGACGAGAACCTCCAATGCGAGATAAAGACCGGTGGCGAGGTCCGTGCTCGCTAGATTCTCTTGTGGCCAATAAACAAGTTGGTGGTTTTGTGGGATATGGTGAGCGAAAGCATATGTGGACTCATAAGTCGGGCTTGGAGAGGCTCCCGTATCATGATGACCTTCTTGTGACACATCACATTGACATGATGCACACCGAGAAGAATATCATTTGAAGCACTTTTTGGCACACTCATGGAGACCGATAAGTCTAAGGACAACCCTAAGGCTAGAGTGGACATCGCAACACTATGCGATAGACCAAATCAAGAGATGAGAGGCCTCCCGCAGCGGCAAGAGATGGCGAAGGCCCAATGTCGATTTCGTCTTGTCCATCGAAAAAAAAGGAGGGAGGTACTTAAATGGATGAAGACACTCTCGGGTTTCGGATGGGTATGCACATAATGTGAAGAGGGGAGTCAATTTAACTACTCTGCGAGTCAATGGGATGAAGAGTCATGACTATCACGTATGGATTGAGCGGCCGCTTCCCACGATGGTTCGAGGCTTTGTCCCCGAGAATGTATGGCTAGTCTTTGGCAGAGTTGAGTTATTTCTTCCGCCCGGCTATGTGCAAAGGCGATCTCTCGAACCGTTTGTAGACGAGTTGGAGAAGGCGACACTGTGTTACTCGTAAGTTGGAGAAAAAATCTTCCCACCCGGATTCTTCTTGCCGATGCAAAGATATGATTGTGCACCTCCCGTATGAGGTATGTATGGGGGGGCGGTGCAAGTACCATTGGTGCTACCCAATTGAGAGAACTCTAAAGAATGTACGCAAAAAATGTAGAAATAAAGCCAAAATCGAGCCTTGATTCTGAGAGGCATACGTTGTGGAGGAGGTGTCAAACTTCACGAGAAAAATACTATACGTAGAACCTTCCTAGCGTGCATGATCAAATCCCTCGTTACAATGTTGACGAAAATCAATCGAAGCTTAGCCTTTTCCAAGGTCAATTCGAAGCGCCGATTGCATCTACCACTAAGCGCTTGAGCAATAAAGAGTGGCACAAGTATCATGCTATATGTGCTGACCAACTCGCCCGAGGTGGATCCGTACAAACTAGAATTCATTCGTGAGACTTGGCCTCAATCGAGGGATCGAGCCACACGAAATTGATACCCTTCTTTCACAAGGTCTTTGGACCGGGGAGACCCGATTTCATTTTGTGGTTCAAGAGAAAGGCCCAAACCGATAACTCTATCTCCGTGGCGAGTTGATTCTTTGTTGTGGGCGGTTGTGATTTAAGGGTTAGGTCATTTCTCGCTTATGATGTGAATGGATATCGTTTCCACACGACAAGCTACGAACGTAGTCGACCCAATCGAAGTACCACAAAGCGTGGCGTGTTTTACGGTGGATAATAATGGGCAAGAATACCATGGCGAGTCCAAGAAATATCTGAGCTTTTCATTTTATGGCGCCCCACATCTTAAACCCGTGATATTCAAATGCCATTGGTTCGATCCACGAATGTACTAAACGTAACCCGACAATTGGGCTAGTCGGTTCGACCAGATTCCGTGTATCCACAAGCCGATGTCTACATTGTGGCTCAACAAGCCGTGCGCAGGGTTTATTACCCGCCATACGCGTGCCAAAACAAAGATTATCTTAAGGGTTTGGAGGTTGTGCACAAGGTAGCGCCGCATGGTAAACTACCCGTCCCCAAACGATGAAGATTATAACTTGATCAACCCAAACACATATGAGGGAGAGTTCTATCAAGAAGAGGGGCTGCGGGGAGTTTTGTGATAGACCTAACTTCGGATATAGGAATGGAAGTAGACGGCGATGGTGTTGAGGTGTTTGGCGGCGGCGGCGATGACGGTGTTGAGGTGTTCGATTTGAAGGACATACAAATGTTAGAGAGATTGGGCACGGACAATGAGGGGCGACAATCCTCCTTCAGATTCTCTTCGTTATTTGGACAATGTCGACGGTGATGATGAGTCGGTAAACGTACAAGCCGACAATGTAGACGATGATCCCGATTACTTCTAAAACATGTAATACTATATTTTTTAGTTTATATTGTATTATGTCTTATTTATAGTTTGATTACAATGCATCTAGTTCTAATTATGTCTTGTTTATATTTTGATTCTGGTGATTGAAGATGCCCCGTCGCGGAGGTCGGCGGGGGAGTGGGATGACCACTCTTTGCCGACCGACCGCGTGAGCTCCCCTTGTCTCGGATTTACTCTCGGACAAAGGGGACGGACCAGGTGGAGGGGTCGGCGGCAGAGGTCTAGGAGGCAGCGTGCGGGGAGGGACCCGTCGGCACGGGTGGTGCGGACGCCGCCCGAGGAGGAGGAGGAGGAGGAGGAGGAGGAGGAGGAGCCGGCGGCCCGTGACGCCGCCGACGAGCCGGTGGCACGCACCACACCGGGCGAGGACGACGACGACGACGACGACGACGACGACGGGAGGTCACGCCCCGGTGGCACAAACTCCTCGGGTGGGGTTGGACGCGAGGGCGGCAAAGGCGGCGAAGGTATACTTGCGAGGCCCCACACGACTCCCTCACCCTCCTAGCCTTCACAACCGCCCTCGTTCGCCCCTCAAGGGACAAGGTAAGTAGATTTAGATGCTTACTTCATTTACACTCTAGTGAAACTAATATTATGTCTTCATTGTGCAGAACTGGGTCGTTGTGTCGGGCGGTGGCTTACGCCAAACCCGCCACTATTATCGGGGGGTTGTGCAGCAAAGCACTACCCCGACATCGTCACTTACCATGGGCGTATTAAAGACCGGCCCTTTGCCGGGGAGCCTACTACCGGGGAGAAGACCCCGCCTACAACCACAAGGCATAGCGGGTGCTCGCGGAGTTTTGGGTAACTCGCCCTCGCACAAAGCCTTTTCTCAATACATCGCATTCTTGAAAATTATTCTTGAATTTGATATCGTCTTTGTATGCAGAACTTCTTCCAATGCGAGGAAGGAAAGGAACGAGGAAGCGGCAAGAGCGCTTGAGGAATCCGCAAAAACGCGTCGCCCGACATGCTATGCGATTGCAAGCACCGAGGCCATCATAACATACAACGCGACGGTGCTTGGCGTGAAGGTGACCAAGGAACGGCGAGAACGATGATGTTGACCCGTGAGCAGTTCATTGAGGTGCAGGGAACAACACTAAGCGGAGCTCACTTTCGATTTAATATATTTAATGTGATCTTCTAATCTGAAATTTTGTCATGACGTGTAGATGCGTCCCTATTGG
Source organism: Hyparrhenia diplandra (assembly GCA_015847255.1). Taxonomy (NCBI): domain Eukaryota; kingdom Viridiplantae; phylum Streptophyta; class Magnoliopsida; order Poales; family Poaceae; genus Hyparrhenia; species Hyparrhenia diplandra. The sequence goes on from JADLZK010008912.1 coordinate 143,939, forward strand.
TTGCGCGCCCATGGCACTTCTTTGGGAGCGAGATGGTTGACAAGTGGTTCACGGAGGGATCGGCAAAGGGCGCCACGAGTCCGCACGGGAACGACGTTTGGTGATGCCGGGGCCAGCACACCACCAAGGGCAGCCGGAGCCTTAGGAGTACAAAGAATTATGGGTATGTGTGTTGGCGGCCATTATCAAGCATTTTATACCGCCAACTCAGGTTCATTCCAAGGGAAATAAGCAATCTCATGGTGCATATGCATTTATTTCTAACCTAGTTCCACTTGTATTGTCAAAAACATATTTTGTAGGAACAAAAGTGGAAACTAGTACAATTACGCCCAATCAACAAAGAAAGCGCAAAACCGAGATTGCGCCTTGTCAAAGGGAAGGCCAACGGGCCGAAATCGAGCGAAAAGCAGGGCCAACGCACCTACGTGGATGTGAAACAAAGTGGACCAAAAGGCGGCACTTAAAGCCTGGCTCAAGCCGGGCCAAACTTGGGCCGGCCGCCCACCTGCGGCGGCCGGCGCAGATTTTCGGCGGATGTTTCCCGCCCTTTCTCTGGGGCGGTTCGGAGCGACTTTCAAGCGGCGGTTGCATGCGGTGCAAATTTTTCGTTCCCGCCAAGAACAGCTCGAAGCAAGGGGAGCCCTCCATTCCCTCCTCCTCTCCACTATATAAAGAGAGGCACCCCTCATCATGAAGCATCACATTGATCATCATACACATCATTACACTCCATTCACTCACACACTCCACTCCATCACATTTAGTACACATTGGAGTAGAGGAAAGGAGCCAAGTTAGAAGTAGAAGGGAGTGAGAGAGGAGGAAGTGTGGAGAAGAGGAGTAGCGACCCCTACGCCCTTGAGCGCACGGAGTTCGAACTTGTCGGCTCCCGTCTCCGCACTTGTACCTCTACGGATCATCCCTCTTGGTTTGAGTAAGAGATCCGTTTTCTATCTACAAACAATTATCTTTGAGTTTAAATTATTACTTTAATTATACGTTCATCGGTTCGTTGTTTTACCATAACGGTAGATGCTCTAGTAGAGGACTCGATGAAGACGGATGCTCCTGGCCAACGCTAGAGTACGTGATAAGTAGTGTAGACGTGGTGTCTAAACTACACGTCACCCTCGTTTACCAATCAGTCCACGGTAGTGAGGTAGGCGGCTGGTGGTGACAGCCCTGTTCGACCTTAGTATTCCTCCACGTCCGGTTGTGCGGTAGTCCGAGGCGGACCCTTCCCCGGCGGACCGGGGAGAGCGGTGGCTACGTGAACGTATAAGAAAAGAAGTAATTTGGCTCTAGGATAATCAAGCGTAGTAGAAACTCACTACCCGATTCACCCTTTCCATCTTCCTCCCGGTAGCTAGTCGAGCGACTTAACACCTGTTCCCCGTGGAAATCGATACCCTGAACACTTCGGGTGAAGTGCTACAACGGTATTTCCGTGCGCTTGCGGACTATTCTACTTACGCTAAGAAACACCAACAAGCATTTCTGGTGCCGTTCTTGGGAACGGTTGTCGTTATAGTCTTCGAACCTAGTCTACCCGTGTATCCTACATTATCCATTTCCACCCCGCCATTAAAACAAAAATCTAAAAAATTATGGAGCACCCAACTATTGCAAAAAGCATGCGCTCCAAGAGGCGAGCTCTTAGAACGCCCATCTTCTCAAGCCGAATCACGCGCCTTCGAGTTATGAGCTCCCGCCGGCCTCACGGCCATGGTTCGGGATCAATCCTTCTCGGGATATGATTACGAAAATCCATACCATCACCCGAGGGAGTTTGAGCAACTACGTGCTTGCCTCACCATTGAAGGCATGTCACAAGACACGTTGAGGTGGAAGCTATTCCCTTTCTCGCTTGAAGAGAGAGCTAAACAGTGGGTTCGACCACAACGTAGGGAAGGTAGCGGTGATTGGGAGGAATTGCGGGCAAAGTTTTTCCAAGCTTTCTTCCCTATATCCCGAATTGCTTCCCTTCGTCAAGAGATAATCTGCTTCCCGGGGGGAGAAGAGAGTTAGGTGCACCTGGGGACATTCTCAATTTTAACGAGGTCCGGTCCAGAACTATCCATTCCCAGCCATGTGTTGCTTCAGCATTTCTGGCTAGGTTTGACTAGAGAGTCTGCCCTACAGTTAGACACGGCCGCAGGAGGGTCGTTTACACACAAAACCACAGAGGAAGGGGAAGCCCTTTTAGACCGAATTCTTGAAAACACCCCTCCTCTAGAACCCATCCGTGTTGAGCCGATGTCCAACGAGGTTTCGTCGCTTCAAGCCGAACCTCTAAAAATACCAGACCCCGAACCAATGGAGGAACCCCTTCTGGGAGACCTCCCGTATATCGAGGACGTTTTTCTTGAAAATTTCGGAAACACCTCGAGATACGAGTCGGTAAAGAGACCACCAGTTCCTGTCACCCCTAGAGAACCTTTGAGCATAGACTCTCTACGAGAGTCAATCATGGGGTTAACATCTTTCATGAGCAGCGAATGGGTACACGAGAACGAAGTGCCGTCTCAAGAAATTCGACCGTACTCCCTCGTTCCCCATTCAATGCATAATAAAAAGAAAACAAGAAACAAAGATTGTATAACCCAACCGTGGGCATCAACATCATGTCACAAACTTATGCCCAAACTTATTTCGATGAAGAGAAACGCTGGCCCACAATAAAAACTTTTAGAGCTGATATGCGTTCAACTCTCCAAGGGTTGGGGGTTTTACACAATGTTTCTCTTTACCATGAAGGTGTCGGAATGAGCCTTGATTTTCACATCTTTGACATTGAGGATTTCGACATTCTAATTGGCCATCCCCTAGAAAAATTATTCGCCGATCCACCAAACACGGGGAGTTAGATGTCAAATTAGGTAGGGACACGTTCACGCTACCCATACAACAATCCAAAAACACAATAGCTGAACCCCCGTCCCCAATAACAACCATAGAGGTGGTGCCAAAAATACCTTTTGAAACTCCCCGAAGAATCCTTAGAAAGAGACTCCAAATTCTTCATCGAAGAAATTAGCGAGATAGATGAATTTATCGATCTCCTAAAAGAAGAAGAAACGGCACCACCTCCCATTGAGCTAAAAAAGCCCTTCACGAAGGATTGCGCTATGTTTTTCTAAACAATGATAAAAATGCTCTCGTAATCATCGGTGACAAACTAACCGACGAGGAGTCATCCAAATTGATTAAAATACTAGAAAAACATAGGGGCGGTCTTGGGTATTCATTACATGATCTAAAAGGGATTAGCCCTCTAATTTGCTCTCATCGCATCCCCTGTTGACCCGGAAAAATCACCCTCACGCGAACCACAACGCCGGCTCAATAATGAGATGAGAGAAGTCGTGAAGAAGGAAGTCCTCAAACTTCTTCACGCCGGGATATCTATCCCGCACCACACACGGCCCCGGGTTAGCCCCTGTCGAGGTGGTACCCAAGAAAGGGGGCATGACGGTAATTGAAAACGCTAAAAATGAATTAATTCCCCAGCGTGCCGTCACGCGGGGTGGAGAATGTGCATTGATTACCGAAAACTCAATGCGGCAACAAAGAAAGATCACTTTCCGCTCCCCTTCATTGATGAAATGTTGGAGCGGTTAGCAAAACACTCTTTCTTCTGTTTCCTCGATGGGTATTCAGGTTATCACCAAATTCCCATCCACCCTGATGATCAAAAGCAAGACAACTTTCACATGCCCGTATGGAACGTACGCGTATAGGAGAATGTCGATTCGGGTTGTGTAATGCACCCGCATCATTCCAACGGTGCATGATGTCGATATTCTCAGACATGATTGAAGAAATCATGGAGGTATTCATGGACGATTTCTCCGTCTATGGAAAAACCTTTGACAACTGTCTTGAGAATTTAGATCGAGTCTTGCAACGATGCCAAGAGAAGGACCTGGTACTAAATTGGGAAAAGTGCCATTTCATGGTCCGAGAGGGCATCATCCTTGGACACCTAGTGTCCGAGAGAGGGATTGAGGTAGATAAAGCAAAAATTGAAGTGATTGAAAAACTACCTCCCCCTGTGAACGTGAAAGGAATCCGTAGCTTTCTAGGCCACGCAGGATTTTATAGACGGTTCATAAAAGATTTCTCACAAACTTCTAGACCGTTAACAAGCCTCGCTAGCTAAGGATGTGCCTTTTAAGTTCACCGATGAGTGCATGAAAGCTTTTCTCACCATTAAGAAAGCACTCATCTCGGCGCCAATCATCCAACCACCGGATTGGTATTTGCCTTTTGAAATCATGTGTGATGCTAGTGATTACGCCGTTGGTGCGGTCCTTGGCCAAACCAAAGATAAAAAGCATCACGCGATTGCCTATGCCAGCAAAACACTAAATGGAGCTCAATTAAATTACGCCACAACTGAAAAAGAGCTCCTGGCTGTAGTGTTTGCTATCGATAAGTTTAGGTCTTACTTAGTGGGATCCAAAGTAATTGTCTACACTGATCATGCTGCATTGAAATACTTGCTCACTAAGAAAGACGCTAAACCCAGATTAATAAGATGGATTCTCTTACTCCAAGAATTTGATTTAGAAATTAAAGACAAGAAAGGAGTAGAGAACACCGTTTCTTGGATCATTTGTCGCGTTTGCAATTCACTAACATGCGGGGAGTTACCGATCAACGATTTCCTACGCGATGACATGCTCCTCAAGGTGGAGGGACGTAACCCCATGGTATGCGACACATTGTGAATTACATGGTTTCGAGTTACGTACCACCCGCTAATCCAGGCACAAGTTGCAAGTTGAGAGTCGCCTGCCACTGTGGGATGATCCGTACCTATCGTAGTATGTGCCGATGGCATGCTAAGGAGATGTGTACCCACCGAGGGACAACAAATCATTGAAAAATGCCATGCAGCCCCGTCACGGGAGGCCATTATGGAGTACATCGCACTCAAGCCAAGATTTGGCAGTGTGGATTCTTCTCGCCAACGATGTACCAAGACACAAGAGAATTCATCAGAAGATGCCAAAAGTGTCAGCTGCAAGGAGGAATCACATCAAGAAATGCAATGCCCCTCAACTACAATCTCCAAGTGGAAGTCTTCGATGTTTGGGGTATTGACTTCATGGGACCTTTCCCAAAGTCCCATGATAGTGAGTACATCCTCATCGCAGTCGACTACGTGTCCAAGTGGGTCGAAGCTCGGCATGCCCCCCTGCCGCTGATGCCAAACATGCGAAAAATGTTCCATGAGATCATTTTTCCAAGGTTTGGAACACCAAGGATGGTCATAAGTGATGGAGGATCACACTTCATAGACAGATCCTTTCGAGCTTTCTTACGAGAGCTGGGATCTAAGCACAATATAGCCACACCTTACCATCCTCAAACAAGCGGCCAAGCAGAAACATCGAACAAGCAAATCAAGAACATTCTACAGAAAACCGTCAATGCAATGGGGAAGGGCTGGAAAGACAAGCTCCCTGATGCACTCTGGGCATACAGGACAGCTTATAAGACCCCCATTGACATGACACCATTCCAACTGGTCTATGGAAAAAGTTGTCACTTGCCAGTAGAACTCGAACATCGAGCCTACTGGGCAATCAAGACATGGAACATGGACCTTAAGCTAGCCGGGAAAAATAGACAAAACAAGTTAACCGAGCTAGAGGAATGGAGGGGAGAAGGCGTATCCACGATTGCCAAGCTATACAAAGAAAGAACAAAAAGATGGCACGACCACCGAATCCAACGAGAAAACTTTCCACGAAGGAGACAAGGTATTACTCTTTAACTCTCGTGTGAAGCTATTCGGTGGAGGGAAGCCGCTAAGCAAATGGAAGGGCCATACACCGTCGTCGGCGTCGCACCTCATGGCGCAATCACCATCACCGACGATTCAGGTAATTTATCAAAGGTAAATGGCCAACGTTTAAAAGTTTTCCTTGAGCCTTCTCCAAATAAATATATAGAGAAAATAATGTTGGTAGATTTTGAACAATATAAAAATAATTCCATAATTGCTACCAACATATTGGAAAGAAAACACAATAAAACTATTAAATAAAAAAAAAAAAAGCACATAACTTTTTCTTTTTCCCTTTCTTTTCTTTTTTTTTAATAAAGAAAACATCGCCTAAAGCGGGGTTTTTCCCCGTTGCACCACTATAGCAAAAGAGTTCGAGATAAGATAATGATCATGGGAAAAAGTCATGCGCAAGGCACTTGGCGCTTGGCGGCGCAAGATCGGGCGGCGGCCCGCTTTTGCGACCCCGTGCCTCTGTTTTTCTCACATGGATTAATCCCAGCGATCCAATCCCAACCCCTCGTGGTGCACGGTCACGGTTCGGCGCTTAAAACTCTATAAATTGAACCCCAAGCTTCTCATGGAAAATCACACCAAAACCATCTCTTCTCCCTCATCCTTACTTGCTCAACCTGTCCATGGGAAACAACAAAGCTTTATACCTCGCCTTAGGACTAGACATTGAGCCATTCCAAGAAAACCCAGAAGAAATAGATGAAGCCATGTTAGTGTCAGCTCAACCTTTGGCAATCTTACCACCTATCAAAACTCCAGGCCATCCTTCCCGATCAAGAACAAGGGTTCACCTAACATGAACCGGATCCTAAACCTCCCAGAAACAGCAAACCCAACGCAAAACTCATCTCCAGGAAGCTGTCATCCAAATCAACCACGACTTCCGCTCAAATAAAACCACCGATAGGAAAAACTGTAGGAAAAACTACCCTCAAAAAGCCAGCACACATAGTCAAAAGGATCAGGCCACCACTAGGGAGCCCTCCTATTAGGGGACAGCCTCCTAGCTTTTTCGGTGATAGTGAGGAGGAAAAACCTAAGAAGAAAATTACACTTGCAATGGTCAACACAAGGATCAGCAGCCTACACACAAGGATAGAAAGAATCCATAACGAAGTAGCTATAGCAAAATTAGAAGTGAAAAATCTAGAGGATTCCCTTACGACTATCGTCGTGGGTTTAATGAGAAATTAGACCGTCTAGCGTAAAAATAAAAAGGATTCAAAATTACCGATTATTTCAGTCGTTTGAATTCTTCATGTTTTATTTCCATTCATTTACTTTGTAATTTCGAAGTTCAATAAAGTTTGTCTTTGAATATTTTTACGTACACTTGTTTCTCTATAATTTTTTCTCATTAACTTCTATAAAAAAGAAACAAGTGTGGGGAGATAAAATTCACTTGTCAACTTAAAAACTTAGACAAACTTTATCTTTCTTCATCAAACTGTTAGAAAAAGAAAACCACACGTTATTTGAACTTTTATGCTTTGAGAGATAGCATGATTACTTGAATTTCTCTTTTCTGTACAAATAAGACTTGGGTTACCTATATAAAAAATATATATATATATATATATATATATATATATATATATATATATATATATATATATATATTATCATGTTCACAGGATAATCAAAACCTGAATTAGTAACAAATAGCTACTTCCTTATTCATTGAATCTTGTCAAATTCAAAAGATTAAATGTTGAGGAAGTTTCATAATCCCAAGATCAAAACACTGTGCACAAATAAATTGGTAATCTAAATTATGATGAACCCTTTATGCTTCAAAAGGGCATGGGCTATGCTAGAAATGGGCACATGCCCCCATATAAAAAAACAATGGGTACGTCGATGCCCGCCTATCTATAAAAAAAAAAAGAGAGAAGAAATAATGGACAAGTGTCCGAGGGCGAGTAGAGCCCACTTCTCCAAAAAAAAAAAGAGAGAGAAGAAATAACGGATAAGTGTCCGAGGGCGAGAAGAGCCCACTTCTCAAAAAAAAAAAAGAGCAGCAAGCCCATGACTCTTTGAAAGCAAAGAGGCATCATAGCTAAAAAGAAACATTTCTCATATGCACATCTTTGATCTAGGAATATGACACTTCCTCCATTAAATCTAGAATTTGACTTGACATTTCATACAAGGAAGTAAGCAATTTTGTTAGTACTCTCAAGTTTTATTAGAACCGGGAACATAAAAAAAAAAATTCTTTTTAAATTTTGAAAGCAACCAAGTCTATTTGTGCGGTGTAAGTAGAAAGAAAAGAACTCCTCGCTATCTCCATCGCATGATCGTTTAAGATAATGTGGTAGAATTTTTTTTGATATTGACAAAGGAAACGACCTTACTGAAACTCCTAAAAAGTTCAACTTTACTCGAGGACGCAGTAAAAAGCCAAGTGTGGGGAGTTGTTGGCGGCCATTATCAAGCATTTTATACCGCCAACTCAGGTTCATTCCAAGGAAATAAGCAATCTCATGGTGCATATGCATTTATTTCTAACCTAGTTCCACTTGTATTGTCAAAAAATATTTTGTAGGAACAAAAGTGGAAACTAGTACAATTACGCCCTAATCAACAAAGAAAGCGCAAAACCGAGTTGCGCCTTGTCAAAGGAAGGCCAATATGACCGAAATCGGCGAAAGCGGGCCGCGCACCTACGTGGATGGTGAAACAAAAGTGGACCAAAAGGCGGACACGCGAAAGCCCAGCTCAAGCCGGGCCAAACTTGGCCGGCCGGCCCAGCTTGGTGGCCGGGCGCAGATTTTCGGCGGATGTTCCGCCCTTTCTCTGGCGGTTGGGCGACTTTCAAGCGGCGGTTGCATGTGGTGCAAATTTTCGTTCCCGCCAAGAACAGCTCGAAGCAAGGGGAGCCCTCCATTCCCTCCTCCTCTCCACTATATAAAGAGAGGCACCCCTCATCATGAAGCATCACACTTGATCATCATCATACACATCATTACACTCCATTCACTCACACACTCCACTCCATCACATTTAGTACACATTGGAGTAGAGGAAAGGAGCCAAGTTAGAAGTAGAAGGGAGTGAGAGAGGAGGAAGTGTGGAGAAGAGGAGTAGCGACCCCTGCCCTGAGGCGACGGAGTTCGAACTTGTCGGCTCCGTCTCGCACTTTGTACCTCTACGGATCATCCCTTTGGGTTTGAGTAAGAGATCCGTTTTTCTATCTACAAACAATTATCTTTGAGTTTAAATTATTACTTTAATTATACGTTCACCGGTTCGTTGTTTACCATAACGGTAGATGCTCTAGTAGAGGACTCGATGAAGACGGATGCTCCCGGGCCAACGCTAGAGTGCGTGATAAGTAGTGTAGGCGTGGTGTCTAAACTACACGTCACCCTCGTTTACCAATGCCCACCTAGTAGTGAGGTAGGCGGCGGTGGTGACAGCCACGATTCGACCTTAGTATTCCTCCACGTCCGGTTGTGCGGTAGTCCGGAGGCCGGACCCTTTCGGCGGACCGAGGGAGAGCCGGTGGCTACGTGAACGTATAAGAAAAGAAGTAATTTGGCTCTAGGATAATCCGCCGTAGTAGAAACTCACTACCCAGTTCACCCTTTTTCCATCTTCCTCCCGGTAGCTAGTCGAGCCCGACTTAACACCCGTTCCCTATGGAAATCGATACCGAACACTTCCGGGTGAAGTGCTACAACGGTATTTCCGTGCGCTTGCGACTATTACGCTTACGCTAAGAAACACCAACAATGTGCTTTTCTTTTACCGGATAAAACTTCTTTTATATGATCCAAACACACTAATCCTCTTCCTTTGTTTCGCGCAGCTGCTGGCGCATCCGGCAAGACCTGCGGCGGACTGGCGGGCCTTCTGCGCATGTCACACAAGGGCAAAGGCGACCTCGGCGTTTCCCTACGGCGTGAAGCGACCCGCGGAGGCGCCACAACAACTCCGGTGTGGGCAACCGGATCGCGAGTACCGCGGCGGCCGCCGGCGGAAATATGGGCAAGATTACGATCCAGGGGCGCCCATGACATTGATACTAACATCGTCATGGGCCACTTTGGTGGCAAAAGCACGGGAGGTTGGGCATCGCCGACGGCGGCATCATCACGGCTCCGCCGCCTCGGACTAGCGAAGTCGAGCACGACGGGCGGAGACGGACCCGCCGATACGCCCTCGTCAGGCGTGGCGATGGGCGTGTCGGCGCCCTTGAGGTTTGCATTACTCGGCGTACATTCGTCTTTACACGCCTAGTAATGTTTGCATTATGAAACAACGACGGCTAAATGTTGTAGGCTCGGGTAGAAGAGGAAAGGCGGCTACGTCGGGGAGCAAGCACGTACCGCTAGCGAGGAAAAAGGAGGCGCCGTGAGGAGGTAGAGCGGACGCGGCGACAATGGCGCCAAGTTCGAGGAGCTTACTAGGTTCGTTTCCACGACGGGTGGTTTGACTCGCCACACAGGCTCCTAGGGCCGGTCGCTCCCACGGTACGCTTCGGACTCGAGGCCGATCTAGGTACTCTTGTGAGTATGATAGCAAAGAGTTTCAATTTTCATTTTCAAGTAATCATGTCTAACACTTGCAACCTTGTCTTCTTTGGCAAGGCTTCCACTCTGGATCGCGCGGGTCGAATCAGCCATTTGTAGGTGCTCTAGGTGTTGAGCAAGCCTTCCCGTCCCCGAACCATCAGTATCCACCTCTCCCACCCTTACCGCCTCAAGAATGAACTTGTGAGACTCGTTAGACTTGTGCGGACCATTTGTGGACTTGATGTTTCTCTTGTGGACATGATGTTAGACTTGTGGACTTGATGTTATACTTGGGAGACTCGATGTAGACTTGTGAGACATGTTTAATATGGGTTACGTGATATATCGCTGTGTTTTATGTGCGGATGTGTGAAATGTGATATATATATGTTACGTGATTGAATGAATGTGATATATATTATATATGTGTTTATTTGTCAAGGTGGAAAGTAGAAACAAATGAAAAATGACAATTTTTCAGCTCTTTGCCGAACCTTTGCTCTCGGCAAAGGCTTCTTTGCCGAGAGTTTTTGCCATTGTGCTCGGCAAAGCGGAGCCCCGACGGCCCCCTTCCGGCTTTGCCGAGGGGTTTTTGCACGGGCTCTTGACAAAGAAGCCATCTTTTGAGTACCTCGCTGTAGGGTACTCGGCAAAGTTTAAAAAATAAAAAAAATCTTTGCCGAGAACAGGCGAGAGGTACTTTCGGCAAAAGGTTTTTGCCGAGCACAGCAGCGCGACAGGTGCTCGGTAAAGTTTTTAAAGAAAATATAAAAAATTTCGAAAAAACAAGCTTCTTTGCCGAGCACCACTGACGACAAGTGCTCGGCGAAGCGAGTAACGGCCGTCAACCACGCGGTTCGTTAGCGGTTACTTTTCTTCGCCCGGCGGTTGTTTTCGGTTCGGCGAAGGCTTCGCCGATAGGGGGCCACGGCGGCTGTCGGCAAAGGGCCTATGCCGTTAAAAAATTCCCGTAGCACCTTCGCCGGCGGCCCCGGAAAAGTGTTCGCGAAGCCTTCGCGCGAAAGGCCCCCGCCCTTTGCCGCGCGCCGTCACGCTTCGGCAAAGGACCAGCCTCCCTGTAGTGCATATTGTTTAGTTAAGTGGCCTCATCGTCCATGCGCTCATCAAGGTTGGATCCGGTTCCCACATCCACACAACTATTTAACCCTCTCACTGCAACAGCACGACAACCAGTTCTTTCTGTACAAACAACAAACCTTTGGTGAAAAACCAGGAAAACAAAGAAATCGCTAATCACTCAAAAGCATTACTATTATCGGTCTTTTAGAAAAAAAATCGCTGTTCATGGAATCAGTTCGACATATGTGTGTAATCAGGCACATTTTCAGGCTTCAATTAAAAGAAGGGGGAAGAAATAGCATGATCAAGATTAGAGTAACAGCAGTAAGAAGCAGACCTTGGTTATTTATGTAAGCTCCACCGGGCTAGAGGGAGCCGCCGTCGATCCGCCGGGGAGAGAGCTCGCCCGGTCGCCGCAATCGCTGCCGCATGGCTGGAGGGAGCCGCGGTCGATCCGCCGGGTGGGAGCTCGTCGGTCGCGGCTATCACTGCTGCTGGGCTGGGGCAAAGGGAGCTGACGTCGATCCGTGGGCTGGGAGGTCGCCGGTGGTCGCCACTATCGATGACGACGTTTTTTTTGTCGTGTGTGATCCCGAGGGGAGGTTAGGGTCGCAAGGCTGTGCTCATTTGTTTCTTTTTAAGGAAAGATTGTTTCTTTTTAGGAAACATTTATTTCCATGTTTGTTTTCTTTTTAGGAAACATTTCATATTGACTTAACGTATATCTCTCACAAAAAAAAAGAAAGAAAATCATGGGTGTTTTGCATGGAGAAAAACAAGTTGCCGTGCGTACGGAATGTGTGGTGCACGCATGTCCTCCTGGCTCCCTTCATGCATGGTGATTGTGCATTTAATTTACTTTCCTTGATTGACTTAACGTACATCTCTCTCAAAAAAGGAAGAAAATCATGTGCCGTGCTCCTTTGTTTCCTTTTTTTAAGGAGAAAAACAATCATGGAAATAAATATTTCCTTTTTTAGGAAACATTTCAATCGTCGCATGGGCATCGATCATGGAAATAAATGACGCTACCTGATAAGTTTTCGACGGTGGGAGGGGACGGGGATCGCCACGGCAGGGTATGGCAGAGTCAACAAAAAGTCGCACCAAAAAAGAGTCTTCCTTTTATTTTTTTTTATGTTGTAGAGATATATAGTGTATGAAATAGGCGGAAGGAAATAACTTATGCGGGTACTACGTGTGTGACTGGATCCGCACCTTTAGTGGCCCGAAGAAGATGACGCCAAAAAGAATTTGAAGTAAGTAAAAATTAAGAAGGATTCCTTGCTTTTAATTCTGTACATATATTGATTTAAATAAATAATGTTTATACATGACAGATATGGCAAATGAAAGAGGAGCTCATAGAACCGGAAAGAGTCAGGGCGATAGAAGAAGAAATCTGTGGATTCTTGCTAGACCAGGTCATCAATCCCAAGGGAGAATTTTATGCAGACCACAGGATAAGCTTGGGTCAATTAGCTCAACACAGAGAAAATGATGGGGACAGTAATGGTCGAAATACTTGTACGGGACAATTTTGTGGCCCATGTCTTGTATTGTGAAATTGTATATCAATTGTATATATGTATATATATCTTTATTTGTCTTTGCTATATACTATATGGATACAAATACAAGTATAAATAATACGAATGCTAGCTACACACAAACAGGCTATAGATACGAATACAAATTACAACCAAAAAGAGGAAAAAGAAAAGAAAACAAAAAAAAAAGTTACACCAGCCGGTACTAAATGGCGTTCTTTTAGTACGGACGCCCAATCCGGTACTAATCGCATGGCGAAGTTAGTACCGCCTCGCTGTACCGGGCGGGAAACCGGAACTAACTGCGTTCCCGTCCGGTACTAATGCTAGAATTTCTAGCAGCGTAAAGTAACAGAGGGGCAGCACACTGTGAAACTTAGAAATAAACGCGGCGCTGACGTGACCTAAAAACAGATCACTAAAGCAGCGAACGCGAATTTTGCAAGTTCAAATAGCTCAGCACATAGATTAATTAGCGACGTGATAATTACATAAAAACAGTTGTTGCCAGGAGAAGCTCCCGGAGCCTTTTACACGACACTTCCACGTGAGCCCAAACACTTTCTTTCTCAGAAGCCTAAACACTATAAGAATCTTCTGAGTTTTATTGTTTTTAATTTTCAATGGCCGACAGTTTAATTCATTTTCTATAAAAGAGTGGATACTTTTGGTCAGGCCCATGGAAGAAAAGGGATTGTTTATTCCATTCATGGAGACGTGGCTGTCCCTCCGTCCTAGCAAACATGCAATTAGAGCACTCACAGTGCAGACTCTACCCGTAGAGTCTATACATCGAAGACTCTATCATAAGAAACCATAACCCCCAGTGCAGCGTTTATAAGAGTAGTTTCTATAGATAAAGATATTTATTACTCAAAAACACAAAGATGATCAGCTGTGACATGAACCATGTGTGATCCACCCTACACCTCTCACAAATATCACCACACGCATGTAACCAAATAAATTTACAACTGAATTTTGTCAAATAAAAATTACGACTGAAATCAACACATGCATATGCATACAACAGTAAACGGCAACTGAACACACGCATATGCATACAGTACTCCATTCGGTGGCGGAAAGTTCTCAGGAAGAAAATTTTCCACATACACACAAAATCGATCAATCATTACGATCTGCCTTCGATTACTGAAGCTACTAGTGCGATATGTCTCCATCTGCGCCACCATGAGGCGAGGTGTCAGCTCAGAATTGCTGGGATTTGGGTTGTGGGACGCCGTCGCCCAGTCATCGCCAAGAGGGGCTGTGCCGCCGCAACTGTTGCCGAGATCCACACACGCACGGAGCAGCGCCGCCGCGGGGCGTGGAAGGGGCCGGGGCGAGGCCTCCGCTCCTGTCGAAGAGGAATTGCGGCGGGGCATGGAAGGGCCTAACACGCTGGAAGTGCCGGGCTCGGGCGGAATAGCGACAGGTGATGGAGTATGGGATCCATGGACGCGCCTCTCGGTGGAGTCTGCGGCCTCGAAGTTCACGAGGACTCGACGTCTAAACAAGACTCCGAGTCTTGCTTTTCTTCCCTCTTTCCTCAATAAATGACCTGCCACATCAGCGATTTGTCTACGTGGCAGTATAATTAATGTCTATAGACTCTACCATAGAGTCTGCACTGTGAGTGCCCTTATGCGGCGCGTGTCGGTCAAACTATTTCAACATTAATCAAATTTATAACAAAAGTATTAGCATTTATGTCTTAAAATAATTTTTTTATAAAAATATATTTCATAACTAATTTAATGGTACTTGTTTTGTCTCATAAATATTTATATATTTTTATATAATTCTAGTCAAAGTTCATGGTGTTTAACTCCTTGAATGTGAGAATTGCATGTTTTTAAGGGGGACAGAGGAGCAGTGTTCGAAGGGATGGAAGACGGGACGATCGAGGTGGCTCCAGCCCGCCTAACCAATTATTACTCGTAGTAATTCCTCGCAAATTCGGTGCCTTTCCCTGTGAATGAATGAACGCTAGATACAAGAGGCGTGCCTAAAAGTCACGGGCCTCCCCCGCAAACGGCCAAGAGCCGTCGCATCACATCCTTCCACGGCAGCACGATGCCGAGATCCTTCCCAGCACGCGGCCAAGGGGGCCACGAGCAAGACATGATATTTTCATCGTGTCAGCAACGACACGTCTGCTACATCAAGGGACTCAACCTGGGATCCTGCGGCAACAGATCAGGCCCGGCCCGTTCGCCAACGCCGGCCCAACATCAGAATCGCTGGACCCGAGTGGAAGGAGTAGAAGTATAACCGCGTGTTTGGTTGAGGGTTGGGTGGGTTGGGTTGGATCCAACTAAGTTTTTGGGTTGGGTTGAACCCATATCGGTGTTTGGTTGCACTTTTAATTTTGAGGACGGAGTGAACCCATCTCATGTTTGGTTGAAGCAATTTGGAATACGGGTTGGGGGCGGGATAACACCGTTAGTGAGTCGTTTTTGCATCGGGACCCCTCAACTATTTAAAAATTAGCAAAGCCTATATCAAGAAAAAAACCTTTCTCTCTAGCATTTTTACATCGGGAACCACGTAAAAGAAGCCAAATTGAATTTTCGTCCTTTTCTTCTTCCCTCGCTGAAGCGCGCCGCCGCCGCTATCAGCTCCGCCTCTCCGCCGGTGGTAGCCGTGGCCAGGAGGGCCGCAGACCCGTGCCCGCCCCTGGGCGGGCGCAAGGCGCGAGAGGCGCCCAACGGGCAGCGAAAGACGGTCTCTAGTGGCTCCGGCGGATCCGGGGGAGCCGCCGCGGGACCGGAGCGGGGTGGGTGCGACCTCCACTGGGCACGAGCCGTCGCCGCCGCGGCTCGGTCTCGGTCGACGAAGCCGCCGGGCGGAAGCCGCTGCGCGCAAGCTCGCCCTCGGGCACGAGCCGCGGCCGATCTTGGCTTCCGGCTGGGCGAGCTCACCTGCCGGCCGCGAGCTCCTCTGACAGGCACGATGTAACAGAACCTCCTAAATTACAGGGCCCACATGTACTTATCATTGTCATTAAGACCTCGATCTTTATACACGAAGTTCCCAATAATCTAGAAAGTGCTATTAATCTTCCGAACAGGATCTCATTAACAAGCCACTCCAAAGTATTACAACATTTTATTCAAAATACATCGAAAGTGCTTGGCGGAAGGATTACATAACCATAATTTTACAAACCATTTGTTCAAAACAAACTTAAGTAGTAATATTACAATCCGAATTTATTGGAGTAACATTATACATATAAAAAACACCGACAACCCCGCCTCGAGGGTTCAACTCTACTCGTCATCTTCCTCCCCGGTACACCGTCATGCGGCGGGGACCAAAACAAGCCTGCTCATGACCTGCTCCCGCAACAAGGGTCAAAGAACCACGAGTGCGGGAGTACTCAACAAGACTTACCCGACCAAGAAAAAGAGGAGGAGACTCGGGGAATGCGGGTTTAGGGGGAATCAAGGTAAGGCTTAGCAAGAATCAAGAATTCTTTTTGCGAGAAAAGCTTACTAAAGGTGAATCCTTACTTTCAATATTTTTAATTCATATTAGTAACTCATATACTCTAGGCTTTCCTACTCTAGAGCAAACATTTCTTTCATAAGCCAACTTTCTTTCCTCAAAACCATATTCCATCATTTACTACGAAGACGGTGCGAGGATCAAGTCTCCTTTTCTCGTGGAGCAAACGCCGATTCGAACCGCTTACAACCCGGTTTGGGGATACCTCACCACACGACATATGTAGAACTTAAACTTGCATATGTCAACCCTCACCTCGGACCGTCCAAAACGGGACCGCGTCCCACGCCACCCGGAGAGTACCGTACACCTCCAATCCGGGACTTTAACCCACGAGGGTAACATGTACTCCCGCCATCTCTCCACTCCCGGTGCGGTTGTTATGCGTTCCGATTTGGCTCACCTCCGAGATCTTGGGCTTACTCGTATATGTGGCCGAGTATAACAAATTCTTGATCCAAGGGCCAATCAACGAAGGTCCTTAATCGACCTGACGGAACAAGCACGATCGGGTAACCCTGTCGGCTTAACCCCAAAAAGACACAACTCGTGTCCCGGCCCGGTCTCAAATCAAACACTACACCTCATTATTCTTCCAAAAAGAGAACCATATTCATAAAATAAAACATTTTGATGAAAAATCTTAACTAAACAAGCGAGGGCTAAGCAATACTAAGCATTTTTCGAAATTACACGGGGGTAACAAGGATGATATTGCAATAAACAAGGATGGTAATGCAGCAATTAAGTTATCTCTCAACTCCTAATACTTAATGCAACATATCATAAACATAAGTGTAAAAGCTTTGTAAAATACAAGGAAAGGTTTAAATGTATCCAGGGGCTTGCCTTCGTTGTAACTGGGACTCGGGGGTCAACACCACAACTATAGAAATCCTCTCCAATGAACAACCCTCCTCAAAGCGGCGCTCGGCTTTAACAATCTCGGTCTCGTTCACTACACGAAATAATGTATGCTTCAACATGATGGAATTTAAATATGATGCTCAACCGATGCATGAAATGATAACAACTTGAGTATAACTTTTCTTCACGATAAAGTTGCAACCCAACAAAACCAACTTGTTGAACTACTCTAAAGATATCATCACCATTGCCTAAGGAGTTCTCAAGGACCACTTGATTGTGATATGATCCAAGATTCACAAAACAACCCAAAAGTCACACAAAAACCTAAATTATTTGACACTAAACCAATTTTAAACCACATGAAATAATAGGACTTAAGATAGAAAATAATTTAAACATTTCAAAACGACTCCAAACTTTTTATACAAGTAGAACATATCATAAAACAGTACCAAATAAATTTTTATGATTTTTGAATAAATATATAATTTTCTAAAAATCATGGAAGATGCATTTTTCAATTAAAATTTGTATTTTTAAAACATGCAAGAACTACTCAAAATCTAAGTTTCAAATTTTTCATATGTAAACATACTCATAAGAAGACTCTACAAAAATTTTCAGAATTTTTTGAGACCATTTTCAAATTCCTATGAAAATTACAAAAGCAGGACACTATTCACATTTGAAGAAAAAGCGAAACAAAAAAGAAAAGGAAAACTAGCCGTCGGGCGAAACCGGCCCGATTTAAGCGTTAGCGGCCGGCCCGAGTCCGTGCCGCGTTGGCGGCCGGCGGTGGTCAACCTTGTGGCCCGACCCGCGGCGGCGCCCGACTTTGGCCGGCCGTTTCGGCGGCGACCTCGCCGGCGGCGAGACCTACCTCTACGCGCTCCCCACAGCCCGCGCATCCCAAGGCACCCCAAACCTAAACCCTAACGCACCGCGGCACCCTTCGGCGGGCGACCATGGCGGACGTGGCGGCGCGACGGGCGGCGGAGACGCTCGCCGGGGCGTTTCGGCGACGATGAACACGCCAACACCTAAAGCACACCTAGGCAATCATTTCGCTCACTTAATCGAACTAAACCGGCACCCTAGCTAGATCGCGCTTCGCGCGGCGGTGGTCGGCAACGTCGGCTCGTCGGCGGTAAGCGCGTTCGGCGACTACGGACGTCAACTAACCAACCAAAGGCGGGGATAGGACCGGGAGCTCACCGCGGGCTCGATTGGCAAGGTGGTTGGGTCGGAAATGCGGGACGGAGTAGGGTCGTCGACGGTGACAGCGGCGACGGGCGGGCGCTCCCGGTGGCAACGGTGACGTTCGGCGAAGTGCGGACTCGGCCTGCGGAAACGGTCAAGCCGACCAAAGATCGAGGACCACGAGGCGACTCTAGATATCAAGACGGTTTAACTCGAGGCTCACCCGAGAGGACGGACGACGGCAAAGGCGGCTCCGCGGCGGCGCTCTGACCGGACGGAGAAGATGGCGTTGTAACGGCGTTCCGGTGGGTTTGGGGCGCCTTGAATGGGTTCAAAAGGAGCGCAAGGAAGTTGCGAATCCAGATGGCGTGCTCAAATTAGTTAGGTGGAGCTCGACGGCGACGGCACAGGCGGCGGCGGAGATGGTTTCCGGCGGCGGTGAAAGAAGAAAAAAGAAGAAGAACGCCGGCTTCGAGCTTTTATAGAACAAAGGGATGGTTGGACGCTGGCGTGGATGGCGGCGTCTCGAAGGTCTCGGCCGGTCGACGCGGCTGGGCTCGCAAGACGCGAGGCGTCCACGGACGCCGGCGACACGCCGGTATGGAGGGAGAGCGGTGAACTCCCCGTTCCTTTGTAGCACCAAAACCCTAACTTATGAATTTTGATCAAATTCTCCTCAAATTTGACTTGAACTTGAAAAACTCCAAAAGCAACTTGGCCTAATTTTTCAAGATCTACAATTTTCACAATTGGAAGATTTTCAAATTCGGCCTCTAAATATGACTTTTTGAAATGGGGTCAAAAGGGGACAAATTTGAATTCAAAATTACTTTTTTAAAATTACTCAAAAACTTGAAAAACTTTGTACATATCTTTTTTTGTTCATCAAGAAAAGATCTACAAACTAGCTTTTGGAAGTTTTTGCAAATTTTGCTTAGATTTTGAATTATGGACAAGGAGGTAAAGAAGGGTTTGGAAATTAGGGTTTTCGAATTCAAATCAAGGTAGAATTTGATCAAATTTCGTACTACCAAACTATAACCATGAAAACATTCATCCACACCAACAATTTGGATCAAACACATGTGATCAAAATAAAAGCACCCTAACCCCTAAACACAACATTTTTCCCGAAATATAAACTTATTTTAAATTGAATGCATTTCAATTTCCTAAGCATGCATGCTTTGCGATGATCATGATGACA
This sequence comes from Hyparrhenia diplandra, assembly GCA_015847255.1. Lineage (NCBI taxonomy): Eukaryota > Viridiplantae > Streptophyta > Magnoliopsida > Poales > Poaceae > Hyparrhenia > Hyparrhenia diplandra. The sequence goes on from JADLZK010008912.1 coordinate 163,697, forward strand.
TGGCAAAATTTTTAGTTGATTAACACCGGGGTGTTACAGCCTTTCCCCCTAAAAGAAATCTCGTCCCGAGATTTAAAGCTCTGGGGTTAAGTAACGGCAAAGGAAATGTGTCAAGCAAACACATCTCGAACTTGTTCATGAAACAAGTAGGGGTTTACATAATTTACACTACGAAGACTACAAAAGATAAGTTACAACTTCTAGTGGATCTACAACACCTAAATAGTGGCAAAGAACTCGGGGAAATGTTCTTGTAGATACTCCTCTGTCTCCCACGTCGCCTCTTCTTCAGAATGTTGACTCCATTGAATCTTATACCACTTGAGTGTTCTTCTCCGAGTAATTCGGGATTTCTGATCTAAAACTCGAATAGGATATTGTGAATAAGTCGGATCAGGTTCCAGTTCCACTCCTTCGAAATCCGTCACTTGATCAGGCACTCGAAGACACTTCTTTAATTGTGATATATGAAAGACATTGTGCACGGTGAGAGTTGTTCGGCAACCTCAAACGATAAGCTACCTTCCCACATTTTTTCTATGATCCGAAATGGTCCAATATAGCGAGGTGCTAACTTGCCTTTAACTCCAAAACGCTTTACTCCCTTCATTGGTGATACCTTAAGGTATACATAATCATTCACTTGGAAGATTAAAGGATTACGCCTTTTGTCGAAAGCATAACTCTTTTTTGGCGTGGTCGAAGCTGCCTTCATATTTGCTTTGTACAACTCGAACCGTTTCTTACGCTTCTTTAACCATGTCAACTCCAAAATACCACCTTTCACCGGGCTCGGACCAATTCGGTGGAGTTCTACATCTGCGACCATATAACGCTTCAAATGGTGCCATCTTGATACTCTCTTGATAAGCTGTTGTTATAAGAGAATTTACGCCAAAGGTAAGCATTCATCCCATTTAACTTGATAAGTAAGGACACACGCTCTCAACATGTCTTCTAAGATTTGATTTACTCTTTTCGGTTTGCCCGATGATGTGGGTGATAAGTCTGAACTATGAATAAGCTTAGTTCCCAATGACTCTTGTAAATGGTCCCGAATTTGTCCATAAATACGAGAACCTCATGCGAGACAATAACCTTTGGTGCACCATGCAAAGCGAAAATTCGTTGCAAATAAAGTTGTGCATAATTTGGGGCTCTATAATCAGTCTTCACGGGAAGGAAATGAGCCAATTTAGTGAGGCGATCCACAATGACCCAAATGGAATCAAAACCTCTCGGCGTCTTGGGTAGACCAACTATAAAGTCCATACTAATTTCTTCCCATTTCCATGACGGAATAGGTAAAGGATTCAACAGTCTCTGCGGACTTCATGTGCCGCGACTTTCACTTTCGCCGACAAGTATCACACTTAGCAACATAACGAGCAACTTCTATTTTCATCTTGGTCCACCGGAATCTCTGTTTCAAGTCGATACATCTTGTTACTTCTGGATGAATAGAATATCTTGTCGGGTGTGCTTCATCGAGGATTTGTTGGCGTAACTTCGGGAACCTTTGGTACTACCGGGCGATTCTTGAACCACAACACCTCGGCTTCATCTAGTCTAAAATGAGTGGGTTTCCCACTCCTAACCTTCTCCTTGATATGACCTATACCCTGGTTTTCTTTCTGAGCAGTAATAATCTGATCTCTAAGAGTTGATTCAACGGTGATATTGACTAGAGTCCCCTGTTCAACAATTTCTATATTTAGCTTCTCGGTTCTTGACATAGAGTCCTGGTTTCTCAAACTTAATGTAAGACAATTACAATGAACTTTTACGACGAAAGTGCATCGGAAACGACATTTGCTTTTCCGGGATGGTAATGTATTTCTAAATCATAATCTTTGATTAACTCCAACCATCTTCGTTGTCGCATATTCAGCTCAGACTGAGTGAATATATATTTCAAACTCTTATGGTCTGTATAGACATGACAAGTATTACCCGGCCAGAGATAGTGGCGCCAAATCTTCAAAGCATGGACAAGCTGCCGCTAACTCCAAATCGTGAGTTGGATAATGTTCTTCATGACGCTTGAGTTGCTTAGAGAAGCATAGGCAATAACTTCGTCTTTCTTGCATCAATACACATCCTAGACCAATCCCGAAGCATCACAATAAACATCAAACGGTTTCTCAATATCCAAATTTGAGCTAGAAGCTGGTGCGATGGTTAATAACTTTTTAAGAGTTTGAAAAGCTTCCTCACACTCGGTTGACCGGTCAAACTTAGTTTGAGTCTTTAACAATTCAGTAATAGGCTTGGCTACCTTAGAAAAATCCGGAATGAAACGGCGATAATAGCCAGACCATCGAGAAAACTGCGAACTTCATGCACGATTGGTTGGTGGATTCAGGTTGAGGATATCTTTGACTTTACTTGGATCAAAGCAACTCCGTCATTTGTCAACACATGACCCAAAAATTGTACTTCCTCTAACCAAAACTCACACTTACTGAACTTGGCATATAAAGCGATGGTCTACGAGGCGTTTGAGAACAATTCGAAGGTGCTTTCGGCATGCTCTTCTTTGTTCTTGGAATATATCAATATATCATCAATGAATACCACTACAAATTTGTCAAGTTCGAGGCATGAATACCGAATTCATCGGATACATGAAATGAGCTGGAGCATTGGTTAGTCAAAAGACATCACCAAATACTCATATAAACCGTATCGGTAGTAAAAGCGGTCTTTGGAATATCTTACGGCCTAATCTTTATCGATGGTACCACGATCTCAAATCAATCTTTGAAAAGACTTTAGCTCCAGCAAGTTGATCAAAAAGTAGATCAATGCGGGGCAAAGGATATTTGTTTTTAATCGTCACTTCATTCAGTGGACGATAATCAACACACATCCTCAAAGTGTGGTCCTTCTTTTTCACAAAGATTGCGGGGACACCCCCCAAGGTGATGGCGGGTTGAATAAAACCTTTATCCAACAATCCTTGCAATTGGGTTTTAGCTCTGCTAACTCTTTAGGCGGCATTCTGTATGCTCTCCTGGATATTGGGGCTGTTCCCGGCTTCAAATCTATTCTGAACTCAACATCTCTGTCTGGCGGTAGACCAGGCAAATCTTCTGGGAATACATCTGGAAATTCACAGACCACTGGAATATCCTTTACTTCCTTGACTGAAGTAGCACAAACTCTCTCAACAGTCCTCTTAGGAATAGGAAGTTGAATAAGAAGTTGAGAAGCGCTATCGGGTATATTTACCTTTATTGTTCTATTCAACACATCGATGTGACCCCATCTTTGATACATCCAATTCATACCCGGGATCACATCTATATCACGATCCTTTAAAATTATCATGTTAGGTGGGAAAATCATGCCCACCTAGCCTTATAGGTACATGATGTACCATTTCTCTAGTACACATACGTCCCCCGGTGAATGTATATGTAAATCTTCTTTTGTTTCCCCAATTAATATTTCATGCTTCACAACAAATGTTCTATTGATAAAGGTATGTGATGCACCGAATCAAACAATGTAGCTGCTTGGGGGTGATTGGCAACGGAAACATACCCATCATAACGGGCTCTCCTAGCGGGTATGTCATCAACACTAGTGTAGAATACCCGTCGGTCTTCTTTTCAATCTTTCCTTTCGAGCATTCGATTATTATTCTTGTTCTCGCACATTGCGGTGACTTCGAAGTTTAGGATAACTTGGGTTGTACCTTCGAGGATTGGGGCATTCTCGAGAATAATGACCAGGTTTTCCGCGGTTATAACAAATGGGTGTATGGCTTGGTGGAGTAGGGTTGCGAATGTCGGGGGCATTCGGTACGGCGTGGATAAGGAAAAGTTGTAGCAGGTCGAACAAATGGCGCCTTTGTCTAGGCTAGGGGAAGCGTGTGGTGGACGATAAGGAGGGCGAAAATGATTCACGGGATGGTAAATCACTCTCGGCGTTTTGATTTGCCACCAGAATATCCAGAGGATAAGTTTTTCTTTTCTTTTCTTCCTTATGCTCGTATTCCATAAGAACACGATTCTTTTCCTCACAAGATATTGCCATGTTTACCACATCATGATAAGAATCCGTATCACGGATATTCATCATGGCATGAAGCTTTGGATGGAGGCCTCGGATGAACCACTCCTTCTTCTTTCCATCTGAATTCACAAGTTCTGTGGCATACTGTGACAGGTGATTAAACTTGCCCACATACTGAAGTACCGAGTCTTCTCCTTGCTTTAAAGCTAAGAACTCATCTAGCTTCTTGGCCATAACCCCTATTTGGAATGAAATGAGCACGAAAGGCATGCTTGAATTCATCCCAGGTGATTTGGTGTCCAGCAGGCTGCTCAGCTTTGAAATTATTCCACCAAGCTCCGGCAGTATTCCGAAGTTGTTGTGCAGCAAAAAGGGGCTTCTGATGATCCGTGCAAGTCATTAACTCAAACTTTTCCTCCATAGCACGAAGCCAATCATTTGCCTCTAATGGCTCATCAGCTCTACTAAAGATTGGAGGTTTTGTGCCGGTGAACTTTGGATAAGAAGTTTCATCTTCTTCATCATCTCGACCCTTGTGGTCACGGCGATTGTTTCGACTACGAGCTACTTCTCGTATCGGAGAGTTCTCGATAGTAGCTTGAACGAGCCGCCAATGGCATCAGTCGGGGTTTGTTGGGACTGGTGGAGGGTTTGGAAGGTCACCCCTATTCCGAGAGCTGGTATTTGTTGTTGTGCGACATCTGTTATTAAAACAAAACTATTTAACACCCAACCAAATTTATTGAACTTCAAAAGGAAAACAAACAAAAACAACACATATCACTTATTTTTCAAACAGGGGTTCCATTCTACATCTATCCCGGGCTTATCTAAGTAGCTTACTATTAAACAAAACTATATTACATATTCTACAAAAAACCTCACTCCTACTTTATGGGTCATTCTCTGACTCATTATCACTAACGTGAGGTTCGCTTCTTCGGATTTTCTTCTACTTCCATATCCTCTTGGATTACTTCACCCAAATCCTCTTGTACTGCCTGAGGTTGATGATTTGGGTTGAGAAGATTATTCAAGTGATGAATCTGCATATTCAAATTGATTTCTTGAGCTTCCATTTGAAGTGCAAAAGCCACCAGTTGATGATTATCTTGAATTAGTTGGTCACACTGTTGCTGAAGTGCGGTCTTCTCGTGGACCGTCTCAATCAATGCTTGGCTACATTCCCCATGTTTTTGAGCACTTCGATTCAACTCAACTTGCAGCCTTCCAATCTGAATTCCATCACGGCGCCTATCTCTAGCAGCTTCATCCAAGTCCCACAGTCGACTTTCGATTTCTTTTTGAAGGTCTTCCTTGGTCTTACTACTGCTCCCTTCATGAGTATTGACATGACTAGTGCTTGCTTCAGGATCATTCCTTGCCGCAAGCTGGTGATGCGGGACGCCCTTTGGTCCTGTCTTCTTCCTAGGGGTCAATTTGGTACGGGCCATCCTGTGGAATAGTTAAGATCAGATTACCCAGTCTCAGGTAGGAGAATCTAAAGGTTAGCAAAAATGGGGTTATTACTGGATCCGCACCTTTAGTGGCCCGAAGAAGATGACGCCAAAAGAATTTGAAGTAAGTAAAAAATTAAGAAGGATTCCTTGCTTTTAATTCTGTACATATATTGATTTAAATAAATAATGTTTATACATGACAGATATGGCAAATGAAAGAGGAGCTCATAGAACCGGAAAGAGTCAGGGCGATAGAAGAAGAAATCTGTGGATTCTTGCTAGACCAGGTCATCAATCCCAAGGGAGAATTTTATGCAGACCACAGGATAAGCTTGGGTCAATTAGCTCAACACAGAGAAAATGATGGGGACAGTAATGGTCGAAATACTTGTACGGGACAATTTTGTGGCCCATGTCTTGTATTGTGAAATTGTATATCAATTGTATATATGTATATATATCTTTATTTGTCTTTGCTATACTATATGGATACAAATACAAGTATAAATAAATAGATAATGCTAGCTACACACAAACAGGCTATAGATACGAATACAAATTACAACCAAAAAAGAGGAAAAGAAAAAGAAAACAAATAAAAAAAAGTTACACCAGCCGGTACTAAATGGCGTTCTTTAGTACCGGACGCCCAATCGGTACTAATCGCATGGCGAGTTAGTACCGCCTCGGCTGTACCGGGCGGGAAACCGGAACTAACTGCGTTCCCGTCCGGTACTAATGCTAGAATTTCTAGCAGCGTAAAGTAACAGAGGGGCAGCACACTGTGAAACTTAGAAATAAACGCGGCGCTGACGTGACCTAAAAACAGATCACTAAAGCAGCGAACGCGAATTTTGCAAGTTCAAATAGCTCAGCACATAGATTAATTAGCGACGTGATAATTACATAAAAACAGTTGTTGCCAGGAGAAGCTCCCGGAGCCTTTTACACGACACTTCCACGTGAGCCCAAACACTTTCTTTCTCAGAAGCCTAAACACTATAAGAATCTTCTGAGTTTTATTGTTTTTAATTTTCAATGGCCGACAGTTTAATTCATTTTCTATAAAAGAGTGGATACTTTTGGTCAGGCCCATGGAAGAAAAGGGATTGTTTATTCCATTCATGGAGACGTGGCTGTCCCTCCGTCCTAGCAAACATGCAATTATGCGAAGCGTGTGTCGGTCAAACTATTTCAACATTAATCAAATTTATAACAAAAAGTATTAGCATTTATGTCTTAAAATAATTTTTTTATAAAAATATATTTCATAACTAATTTAATGGTACTTGTTTTGTCTCATAAATATTTATATATTTTTATATAATTCTAGTCAAAGTTCATGGTGTTTAACTCCTTGAATGTGAGAATGCATGCTTTTTGGACGGAGGAGCAGTGTTCGAAGGGATGGAAGACGGGACGATCGAGGTGGCTCCAGCCCGCCTAACCAATTATTACTCGTAGTAATTCCTCGCAAATTCGGTGCCTTTCCTGTGAATGAATGAACGCTAGATACAAGAGGCGTGCCTAAAAGTCACGGGCCTCCCCGCAAACGGCCAAGAGCCGTCGCATCACATCCTTCCACGGCAGCACGATGCCGAGATCCTTCCCAGCACGCGGCCAAGGGGGCCACGAGCAAGACATGATATTTTCATCGTGTCAGCAACGACACGTCTGCTACATCAAGGGACTCAACCTGGGATCCTGCGGCAACAGATCAGGCCCGGCCCGTTCGCCAACGCCGGCCCAACATCAGAATCGCTGGACCCGAGTGGAAGGAGTAGAAGTATAACCGCGTGTTTGGTTGAGGGTTGGGTGGGTTGGGTTGGATCCAACTAAGTTTTGGGTTGGGTTGAACCCATGTCGGTGTTTGGTTGCACTTTTAATTTTGAGGGACGGAGTGAACCCATCTCATGTTTGGTTGAAGCAATTTGGAATACGGGTTGGGGGCAGGATAACACCGTTAGTGAGTCGTTTTTGCATCGGGACCCTCAACTATTTAAAAATTAGCAAAGCCTATATCAGCAAAACCTTTCTCTCTAGCATTTTTACATCGGGAACCCCGTAAAAGAAACCAAATTGAATTTTTTCGTCCTTTTCTTCTTCCCTCGTCAGGCGCGCCGCCGACCTTATCATTTCCTCCTCCGCCGGTAGTGGCCAAGGGAGGGCCGCACCCGTGCCCGACTACTGTAGCGCAAAGGGGCGAGAGGCGCCCAATCGGCGAGCAGCCCGGACGGTCTCTAGTGGCTCCGGCCGGATCTCGAGCCGCCGCACGGGGCGGGCGGGGTGGGTGCGACCTCCACTGGCACGAGCCCAGGCCGCCGCGGGCCGGTCGAGGCGAAGCCGCCCGCCCGGCTGGAAGCGCCTGCCAGGCGCAAGCTCTGCAAGGCACGAGCCGCAGCCGATGCGCGCTCGGCACAGGCGAAGCTCCGCTGCCGGCGAGCTCCTCCTCTAGCAGTGTGCACGATGTAACAGAACCTCCTAAATTACAGGGGCCCACATGTACTTATCATTGTCATTAAGACCTCGATCTTTATACACGAGTTCCCAATAATCTAGAAAGTGCTATTAATCTTCCGAACAGGATCTCATTAACAAGCCACTCAAAGTATTACAACATTTTATTCAAAATACATCAGAGTAACAGCGGAAGGATTACATAACCATAATTTTACAAACCATTTGTTCAAAACAAACTTAAGTAGTAATATTACAATCCGGAATTTATTGGAGTAACATTATACATATAAAACACTGACAACCCTGCCCGAGGGTTCAACTCTACTCGTCATCTTCCTCCTGGTACACCGTCATGCAGCAGGGACCAAAACAAGCCTGCTCATGACCTGCTCCTGCAACAAGGGTCAAAGAACCCTGAGTACGGGAGTACTCAACAAGACTTACCCGACCAAGAAAAGAGGAGGAGACTCAGGAATGCAGGTTTAGGGGAATCAAGGTAAGGCTTAGCAAGAATCAAGAATTCTTTTGCAGAAAAGCTTACTAAAGGTGAATCCTTACTTTCAATATTTTTAATTCATATTAGTAACTCATATACTCTAGGCTTTCCTACTCTAGAGCAAACATTTCTTTCATAAGCCAACTTTCTTTCCTCAAAACCATATTCCATCATTTACTACGAAGACGGTGCGAGGATCAAGTCTCCTTTTCTCGTGGAGCAAACGCCGATTCGAACCGCTTACAACCCAGCTGGGGATACCTCACCACACGACATATGTAGAACTTAAACTTGCATATGTCAACCCTCACTCGGACCGTCCAAAACGGGACCGCGTCCTACGCCACCCGAGAGTACCGTACACCTCCAATCCGGGACTTTAACCCACGAGGGTAACATGTACTCCCGCCATCTCTCCACTCCCAGTGCGCGGTTGTACGTTCCCGATTTGGCTCACCTCCGAGATCTTGGGCTTACTCGTATATGTGGCCAGTATAACAAATTCTTGATCCAAGGGCCAATCAACGAAAGGTCCTTAATCGACACTGCGGACGGAACAAGCATCGATCGGGTAACCCCGTCGGCTTAACCCCAAAGACACAACTCGTGTCCCGTCCGGTCTCAAATCAAACACTACACCTCATTATTCTTCCAAAAGAGAACCATATTCATAAAATAAAACATTTTGATGAAAAATCTTAACTAAACAAGCAGGGCTAAGCAATACTAAGCATTTTCGAAATTACACAGGGTAACAAGGATGATATTGCAATAAACAAGGATGGTAATGCAGCAATTAAGTTATCTCTCAACTCCTAATACTTAATGCAACATATCATAAACATAAGTGTAAAAGCTTTGTAAAATACAAGGAAAGGTTTAAATGTATCCAGGGGCTTGCCTTCGTTGTGGCGGGACTCGGGGTCAACACCACAACTATAGAAATCCTCTCCAACAGAACAACCCTCCTCAGCAACTGGCTCAGCTTTAACAATCTCGGTCTCGTTCACTACACGAAATAATGTATGCTTCAACATGATGGAATTTAAATATGATGCTCAACCGATGCATGAAATGATAACAACTTGAGTATAACTTTTCTTCACGATAAAGTTGCAACCCAACAAAACCAACTTGTTGAACTACTCTAAAGATATCATCACCATTGCCTAAGGAGTTCTCAAGGACCACTTGATTGTGATATGATCCAAGATTCACAAAACAACCCAAAAGTCACACAAAAACCTAAATTATTTGACACTAAACCAATTTTAAACCACATGAAATAATAGGACTTAAGATAGAAAATAATTTAAACATTTCAAAACGACTCCAAACTTTTTATACAAGTAGAACATATCATAAAACAGTACCAAATAAATTTTTATGATTTTTGAATAAATATATAATTTTCTAAAAATCATGGAAGATGCATTTTTCAATTAAAATTTGTATTTTTTAAAACATGCAAGAACTACTCAAAATCTAAGTTTCAAATTTTTCATATGTAAACATACTCATAAGAAGACTCTACAAAAATTTTTCAGAATTTTTGAGACCATTTTCAAATTCCTATGAAAATTACAAAACCAGGACACTATTCACATTTGAAGAAAACGAAAAACAAAGAAAAAGGAAAACTAGCCGTCGGGCGAAACCGGCCCGATTCATTAAGCGTTAGCAGGCCGGCCCAGTCCCGTGCCCGCGTTGGCAGGCGGCCCGGTGGTCAGCCCAGCGGCCGACCCACGGCGGCGCCCGGCTTTGACCGGCCGTTTTCGCCGGCGGCGACCTCGCCGGCGGCAGACTCTACACTCTACGCGCTCCCCACAGCCCCGCGCATCCCAAGGCACCCCAAACCTAAACCCTAACGCACCGCGGCACCCTTTGCGGGCGACCATGGCGGACGTGGCGGCGCGACGGACGGGCGGAGACGCCGGGCCGAGCGTTTCCCTACGACGATGAACACGCCAACACCTAAAAGCACACCTAGGCGATCATTTCCGCCACTTAATCGAACCAAACCGGCACCCTAGCTAGATCGCGCTCGCACGCGGCGGAGCGCAACGCGGCTCGTCGGCGGCGTAAGCGTTCCGGCCGACTACAAGACGCCAACTAACCAACCAAAGGCGGGGATAGGACCAGGAGCTCACCGCGGGGCTCGATTGGCAAGGTGGTTGGGTCGGAAACAGGACGGAGTAGGGTCGCCGACGGTGACAATGGCGACGGCGGCGCTCCCGGTGGGGCAACGGTGGACGTTCGGCGAAGTCCTGGACTCCGGCCGCGGAAACGGTCGCCGACCAGCATCGGGACCACGAGGCGACTCTAGATATCAAGACGGTTTAACTCGAGGCTCACCCGAGGAAGGGCCGGACGACGGCAAGGGCTTTCAGCGGGCGGGCGCCGGCGACGGACCGGAGAAGATGGCGTTACCGCGGCGCTCCGGTGGGGTTTGGGGCGGCGCGAATGGGTTCAAAAAGGAGCGCAAAGGAGTTCGCGAACGAGATGGCGTGCTCAAATTAGTTAGGTGGAGCTCGACGGCGACGGCACGCAGGCGGCGGCGGAGATGGTTTCCGGCGGCGGTGAAAGAAGAAAAGAAGAAGAACGTCGCCTGCCGAGCTTTATAGAACAAGGGATGGTTGGGCGTGGATGGCGGCGTCTCGAAGGTCTCCAGCCGGTCAGCGACGCGGCTGGGCTCGCGAAGACGCGAGGCGTCCACGGCGACGCCGGCGACACGCCGGTATGGAGGGAGAGCAGTGAACTCCCTGTTCACTGTAGCACCAAAAACCCTAACTTATGAATTTTGATCAAATTCTCCTCAAATTTGACTTGAACTTGAAAAACTCCAAAAAGCAACTTGGCCTAATTTTTCAAGATCTACAATTTTCACAATTGGAAGATTTTCAAATTCGGCCTCTAAATATGACTTTTTGAAATGGGGTCAAAAGGGGACAAATTTGAATTCAAAATTACTTTTAAAATTACTCAAAAACTTGAAAAACTTTGTACATATCTTTTGTTCATCAAGAAAAAGATCTACAAACTAGCTTTTTGGAAGTTTTTGCAAATTTTGCTTAGATTTTGAATTATGGACAAGGGGTAAAGAAGGGTTTGGAAATTAGGGTTTTCGAATTCAAATCAAGGTAGAATTTGATCAAATTTTCGTACTACCAAACTATAACCATGAAAACATTCATCCACACCAACAATTTGGATCAAACACATGTGATCAAAATAAAAGCACCCTAACCCCTAAACACAACATTTTTCCTGAAATATAAACTTATTTTAAATTGAATGCATTTCAATTTCCTAAGCATGCATGCTTTGCGATGATCATGATGACATGGCAAAATTTTTAGTTGATTAACACCAGGGGGTGTTACACACGAGCACCGTAGCAGGCAAGGCACGAGCTCTGCAGCAGGCGGCCGGTCGGACCAGAAGGCCGGACGCGGGGAAGGAGAGGAGGCGGAGACGGAGAGAAGACGGAGAATCGACGACGCGGCGGAACCCGCGCGGGTTTGCTCCGTCCCTCAGATTTTGAGGGTGGGAGCGAACCCCGCATCTACGCTGAATATACTCCTCGGGGGACCGCTCCAACCCTCTCACTCTCCAACCAAACAACCGAAAACTGGGTCGAACCCATCCAGGTTGGCCCCAATCCTCCAACTAAACAGACGGTAAGTAGCAGGGAGAGGATTAGAGAGAGGAGACCGGCATGAACTCTGTTTCAATTTACCCTTGTAATAGTTACAATTCCTCCGATATTACCTTTTCCAGTAATAGATCCAGACAGATTTGAACTCTTGTAATTGTTTCCCTAAATTCCAGTGATTATTAGTTCATCCTAACAAGCGGTATCAGATTTTGCCAACCTCGTCCACCCGCCCGCCGTCGCCGTATCCCGCGCCGGGCTGGAACCCTCGAATCCCCAACACGACCACTACACCCGCCCGCAGCCACGCTCTCGGCACCATGGAGCCCAATCGAAGATTGTGCTCGGCGAGATCCGTTCATCGAGGCCGATCTCGATCGCCGCTTCGACGAGCTCAACCAAGAGTGGAATCGGCGATTCGCCGACCTCGAGCGCGCCCGCACCGACCACGCAGCCACCATCGACGGGCGGCTCGACGCCTGGAAGGTGTGCGCCAATCTCGCCGCCGACCTGGGTCCGCACGTCACCGGCTTGGAGGTCGTCTGCGTCGACGAGATCCACGACGAGCGGGACAGCCGCGTCTGCGCCGGAAGTCGCGCCGCGACGGATCTGGGTACATGGCGTCGAGGTCGAAGGCCTGGTGGAGGAGCGCTGAAGACCGAGGTAGGCGGCTCGCGCGAGTACAAGGCGTCCACCTGTTCCTCGCCACCTCGTCGTCCTCGCGCCGTTCCCCAACCCGACGGGCGCCTCCCGCCGGTCGGCGCCCGCAATCTCATCGCCCAAGGGGCCCGACTCTACAACGCATCACCGGGATGTTGGGTGCGGGTCCGCGGTGGCTTTGGGCCAATATCCCGGTCACGGGTACGGTTTTCGATCATCAACCTCCTCCATTACCGTTCAACCCTTACTCCATAGCGATCCCTCGCCCAACCCCCACGGCTTCCATACCGTCCACCACCCTTAACCATCCCACCTCGTCCACCAATTTTCTACCAGTAAACCCCAACTCCCTCACCCCAATTTCCAAATCCACACCCCAATCCCATACACCAACCCCCACCCTTCAACCAACAAATCCACCACCCAAATGGCCGCCTTCCTAGGTTACCCTTCAACAAATTCACCGGTGACAACCCACGCCTGCGGCGCTCCAATTGCGAGAAGTACTTTACCATGAATTCTGTAGATCCAGCAATGTGGGTCAGTGTGGCCTCTATGTACGGAAGGTCTTTGCGGCATGTTGGTATGAGTCCATTGACAATACTCCAGCAATAGACTCTTGGACAGCATTTTGTCAATCCCTCCATTCCCGCTTCGATCGTGATCAACATGAGGCTTTGATCCGTCAGCTTTTCCAAATCAAACAAACCTCAACAGTTCAGGACTATGTAGACAGATTCACCAAACTCCTCGACTAGCTTAAAGCCTATAATGCCTCCACCGATCCCCTCTTTTACACCCAACGGTTCGTGGACGGTCTCCACCCCGAACTGAAAGCAATTATCCTTGTTATCAAGCCTGCCAGGCTGGATGCTGCTATCTCTATGGCTTTGGTGCAGGAGGAGGTGGGCGCGGCTACGTCAAGATGGGGCTCACAGGGCAAGTTTACTCTGAAAACTGCCCTGCCATTGCCTCAGCCACCTCTGCGCGGTGACAAGCCGGCAACTCCGCATCCACCTGCGGAGACGCCTCCTGGAGCCTCCATCAATGCCAAGTTCGTGGCGATCAAGTCCTACCGCCGTGCAATGGGCCTATGCTACAAGTGCGGCGACAAATGGAGCTGTGAACACAAGTGCAGCCAGCAAGTTCAGTTGCACTTGGTCCAAGAACTCTGGAATTTGTTTTCTTCTGTAGATGATGAAGAGGATGAGGTGGTCACTGAGGAACCTCAAACAGAGCAGCAAGTGTTTCTGGCAGTGTCACAGCAGGCAATTCAGGGTATTCCCCGCTTCCCCGTACGATTCGATTCTCTCGGGCTCATTAAGGGATATTCCGGTTACCATCTTTGTTGGACTCACGGGGAGCTCGACATCGTTTGTCGGCCAAACTGCGGGCGGCCAAACTCACAAATGTCATGGTTCAGTAGGGGACTGCAAGGGTGCGGATCTTCGGTGGCACCTTCTTGTCAAGTCAAGAACGCTGAAAGTCGTTCAGATGGGCTATCGGTCCATACAACTTCACTTCTGATCTCAGAGTACTTCCATTGACGACATTTGATATGATAATTGGGATGGATTGGTTGGAGTCCTTCAGTCCAATGTAGGTTCATTGGAAGAACAAGTGGATCCAGATTCCTTATGAGGATGCTTCTGTGGTGCTGCAAGGAGATTCAATTGTTCTGCCCGATGGACTGTTTCTGCAAGTTTGCTCCCTAGAGTCTGTTTCTGCAAGCTATTTCAGCCTTGCTGGACCGGTTTTGCGATGTATTCGGACTCCCACCACATTGCCACCATCTAGAGCGTGCAACCATTCCATTCCACTCCTCCCCGGAGCCCAGCCCTTCTACATTCGGCGTTATCGCTACCTACCGGCGCTCAAGGATGAAATCGAGCGTCAGGTTCAGGAAATGCTATCCCAAGGGTTGATACAGTCCAACTCGAGCCCTGTTTTTTCCTCCCGGTGCTGTTAGTTAAGAAGAAGGACAGCACTTACAGTGTTCTGTGTGGATTTCCGCAAGTTAAATGCTATGACGACAAAAAGCTAAGTACCCCGTACGGCCTGTAATTGACCAGCTCATGGATGAGTTGCATGGCACCAGTTGGTTCTCCAAACTGGATTTGAAGGCGGGATTTCATCAGATTCTTTTGCAACCCGGTGAAGAGCACAAGACAGCGTTTCAGACTCACACCGGCCATTACGAATTCGGGTGATGGCGTTCGGATTGGATCGGGCGCGACCGGGCACATTTTCAGCGATGAACTCTACATTGGCTCTCGGCCTCCGCAAGTTCGTCGTTGTATTCTTTGACGACATCCTGGTGTACAACCAATCGCTCGAGGAGCACCTAGACCACCTGCAGCAGGTTATGTCTTGGCTCCGCTCGGATCAATGGCATCTGAAATGTCCAAGTGCCTTTTCGCCCAACGTTCAGTTGCTTATTTGGGGCATATAATCAGTGAGTGCGGCGTGGCAACCGACCCGGATAAGATCAAGGCGGTGCTAGATTGGCCAATTCCAACTAATACAAAACAACTCCATGGCTTTTCGGGTTTTGGCGATCTACTACGTAAAAGCTCGTCCGCCATTTTGGAATTCTAGCTCAACCACTTACACGCCTTCGAAGAAGGACACTCCATTCCTATGGTCTCCCGCTCAACAATTAGCATTTCTGACTCTGATTGGCTCACGAAGTTCGGCCCCCTGTTTTGGCCCTCCCGGACTTCGACCAACCCTTCCATTTGGACACCGACGCAAGCGGTTCGGGCATTGGTGTAGTTCTTCATCGGTCCCGCCACCCAATTGCATTCATAAGCAAATCCTTGTGTCCTCGCAATCGCGGTCTTTCAAAGCATACGAAAAAGAATATCTGGCCATACTACTTGCGGTTGAGCATTGGCGACATTATCCGATGCAAGGCACATTTTTCATCCATACGGATCACCGAAGTCTCACCCATTTGAATGAGCAGCGCCTGAACACCGTGTGGCAACAGAAAGTTTTCACTAAACTTCGGGATTGGATTACAAGATTGTATATTGTTGGTATTTCTAACGTCACTATAACAAAAGGTGGAGTTAATCTCACCTTAGGCTATATGCCGCCAGAGATACTCGATTGTGGTTCATCTCTTAGCACTACCTCATGCTAGGTTGTCATCCCCCAGCAGCAATGCTAGGAAATGCATAGGTGATACTCGTGATATGTTGTGTTGCAATCTAAGAAATAAATATAAAAAGGTCTATCCGCAAGCGCACAGATATAAATACCACTTGTAGCGTTTCACCGGGAGTAATCCAGGTTTTGTCATTTATATTCTACCATAGGGAGGAATTATTGGAGGTGGGCTGATATACAGTTGATAAGTGGCATACTTATGAGAGAGTCTATCACTAGTGCTAACTTTAGCAGGGGTAAGCCAATAATGATAAGAATATGATAATGATAATTAAAGGCAGAGGCATCACACACAGAGATAGGAATAAACTACTATAAGTTAGACTTAACGTTGGACTACTTTAAGAGACGTAATTCTTATATAGCATTGAATCTACTAAGTCGTTACATCTATTCTAAGGCATACATTATCATATATAGCATAGTAAACTCTAGATCATGTATCCGGACGACTATCAAGAAAAAATCAAGAGCGAAACAAGATATTCCCCATAATCATTGTCCACTTGGCTTATAGACGGAGGGTGGACTCCAAAGGACTCAACAGGACTGTCACTCCCGCGATCTACCACACGTCCCGGAATATAAGGTGCACTCGCAGGTAAATCATATATAAGCACCACGCTTACATAATTATTTCTACCACCTAACTCACTCGAGAATTGAATTAGGCGCTCTACGAATAGATACATATATCTATCATAAACCACATCTATATCAAACATACTATTAGAATAAAGTAAGAACATAATAAAGCAACACATATTATTATAATGAAGCAAAGTCATAGATACAAGATAATATTCGTACCGTAGAACTTGAAGATCTAGAACTCTGGGTAGACACACCCAGCTCTACTTGAATCTGACTTGCTAATCAACTTAGACGAACTAGAACTAGATGAACTAGAACTAGACAAGTAGCTAACCCTAATCTCTGGTGGAGATACTCTCTTCTACTTCTGCCTGACTTGGCTGATGATGACTAATAATGAATTACAATGAATCAGGGTTTAACCCTGGGGGCAGAGGTCCTTCTTATATAGGCCTTGGCGGTGAATGACGACCATTGGATCAAACCGACCTCAACAACGGTGTAGATACAATCTCAAAGTCGGTTACAAACCGACCTAGAAGTCTGAGGCTGACCTGAGGGTCCCACCTAGCGGCCGGCCTAGATGGCCCTGGCGGCCGCCAGGGGGTAGTGTCCCCTCGGCCTCTAGTTCCTTCTGGTGTCTTCTGGTATCTTCTAGAGTGTTTTAGTCCACATTTTGGGTCGAGTTACCTCTCAGTCAAGTCTTGTCATCGTATGGGATGTAAACTCTTAGGTTTTTTTCACCGTTCTTGTCTACATTTACCTGTAAGTCCCTGAAAATATATAAATCACCAAAACTCGTGAAACTTATCAGTATAAACCTCTAAACTAGGTGTTTGTTCATTTTATGCCCTTATTTCATATCTTGTTGACATATAAAAGTATATCATAACAGGTGTCAACATATACAAGAAAGGGGTGGACAATGCGGCGGCAGATGCTCTGTCTCGCAGGGACTCGGATGAGTCGGCGATGCTTATTTCCTCTGCTTCACCACAGTGGCTGCTCACTGTTGCCCAGTCATATGTTGATAATGAGCAAGCCCAGGAGTTATTGACTCAGCTGTCACTCGATCCTGACTCCAAGCAGCACTTCACACTGGTTCAGAGAACGCGAATTTTGCAAGTTCAAATAGCTCAGCACATAGATTAATTAGCGACGTGATAATTACATAAAAACAGTTGTTGCCAGGAGAAGCTCCCGGAGCCTTTTACACGACACTTCCACGTGAGCCCAAACACTTTTGTTTCTCAGAAACCTAAACACAACCAAATGTATAAGAATCTCCGGAGTTTTATTGTTTTTAATTTTCAATGGCCGACAGTTTAATTCATTTTCTATAAAAGAGTGGATACTTTTGGTCAGGCCCACGGAAGAAAAGGGATTGTTTATTCCATTCATGGAGACGTGACTGATAAATAGTGTTCGAAGGGATGGAAGACGGGACGATCGAGGTGGCTCCAGCCCGCCTAACCAATTATTACTCGTAGTAATTCCTCGCAAATTCGGTGCCTTTCCCTGTGAATGAATGAACGCTCGATACGTTGCATGTAGG
Source organism: Hyparrhenia diplandra (assembly GCA_015847255.1). NCBI lineage: Eukaryota > Viridiplantae > Streptophyta > Magnoliopsida > Poales > Poaceae > Hyparrhenia > Hyparrhenia diplandra. The sequence continues at coordinate 181,774 of JADLZK010008912.1, forward strand.
CGTGCCTAAAAGTCACGGGCCTCCCCGCAAACGGCCATGTATCGTACAAGAGGCGTGCCTAAAAGTCACGGGCCTCCCCCGCAAACGGCCAAGAGCCGTCGCATCACATCCTTCCACGGCAGCACGAGATCCTTCCCAGCACGCGGCCAAGGGGCCACGAGCAAGACATGATATTTTCATCGTTCCACGGTGCCGCGGCGCCACGTCCATTGCTAAAAATAGTTGGCCTGGTACTAGTCGTACTGACCTACTACTAATTCACCATGTGACTGGAATGAATGGGACGGCACCGGATGCATATCATACTAGCAGGTGACCCCGCGCTTTGCGCAGGGTTGGAGATATGATTTCTTAGCATAGGTAATTTTAAAAAAGGTTTGCCAAGAATGGTATAACAATAAGTTACTCCGTAAGCAGTTGCACTGAAATTAGTAAACCTAAATCAGAAGACTTTAGAAAAATTTTCAGGCGAGGTTATTGGAAGATATAATGAATGGTATGGCAGAATGTAGATGGATCATAGAAAGGTGTATGTTATGAGTTCACACATGCAGTCCAGGTGGATCAAATTATTCAAGGGAAAATGATCATTTAGAGAAAAAAAAGCAGGATAAACAATACAGATTCTTGAATGTAGAGCATTGACTGAAGTTTCGTAGGTCATACTTTGATATATATTATTCCCAGAGTACTTCCTCAATTCTTCTGCCTGTACAGTGAACCAACAAAATAGACCAACTTATGGGGATATAAGAAACAGAGTATCGGACCTGTGAAACTTTAAAACTTTGGCACCCAATACGGCAATAGAAGTATAAATGGCTGACCTTGGCTTAATTCTCTTTGATTCAATATCCACTGATGTCAACGCCTGGAATGCAAATATAGTGGAATCCAAAACCTGAATAAACAGAGCAAATCAATATTAATATAAAAACTGTAGCCAATTGAACTCTCGTCTTGATTAAGTGTGTTTAGGATACTCCAGTAAATTTAAGCAGATAAAAAGTATAAGGACCGAGAAATAGGGAGTCCATAACTTGGGATGAATATTAAATATGCATGTGTTGTAAAGAACGCCAATACAGAAATATAAGATTCCATGAGCCAAATATTTTCCATGCATAAACAATGAAAGAAAGGAGAAGATAAATTTGAGAAATAGGCTTTGCACATAGCACTTATTTTTTGAAACTAAAGCAATGCAACAATTTGATGTAAAAGAACTGATGGAGAAAGAATTTTCATAGAGATCAATAATCTAGACCAACATGGTCATGTTTTTATGCTGGTGTCTTGATTTTTAGGACAAAGCAAGTGTGCAAGACTGATATAGTTGTAGGTACAGCAATGAGTGAAGCTTTCAGAATCATGCTGCCTGACATTTTAATTGTGAAGAGGACCCACACTTTGCAATCATGTGAATTAGAGAGTTTTTCATTGTGGTGCCAGCTTTGATCTTGTCTGTCCTCACATACTCAAGAATCCAGTTTCCAAGACCCAGTGCAGCCAAATGTGCGTAAGCTTAAAGTATCTTCAATACAATTGCATTAACTCAACAGTGAAAAGAGATAAAACCAAAAAGAATAGAAATACCTGTTGGCCGCTGTCCATCGTGGCCTGCGGTCTTTGCTGCACGTGGTCACTGCCAGTTGTGATTAAAATATCGATGTTTTTGGGCTTACCTGCAGCTCCTCTTTTTGCAACCGAATGGACAGTGGGAAAACTTAATAGCCTTAATAGTATATTTTTATGAACCCTAACTTAATTTCGTAATGGAATATTAATCAGAGTATAAGAAAAACACTGCTAATAAGAAGTAGTGTGTCCAAGTCATAGTAAAATGAGTATAAGAAAAACACTGCTAATAAGAAGTAGTATGTCCAAGTCATAGTAAAATGAGTATAAGAACGCAGCCCTGATCTAGGTTGTCTCCCTCGCCCTTCACCTCCTGGTGGGTCACGGCGAGTCTCTCCGCCACTATCATGTTTCCCGGCAAGAGCAACCAGGGGATCCGATTGATAGGTATAGCTACCCTCTCCTACTTCGATTGTCATTGGTGCCATTGCCATTCTTCCAATTTCTGTCATAGTTTCTCCTTGCTTTCAGTAGATTGGTACCCTTACACAGAATATGTTGTCTTATTTTTTTTCCATCAGAGTATGCCTACCGCACATGCTTTACCATTTTGTTTCCAATAGATTACGGCATGCATATAGCCAAAAGAAAAAAACATTCCCTCATTCCCCTGCCTTTCATGCCTGCACAGCTCAAAGAGACCTGGCATAAGGAATGATGACGACAAGGTATCTGATGGCCCCAATGTCAGTCATAAGGACTATAATAACAAGATGTTTCTAAGTGGGAAGTTATTTGCACCATATTCATTTATCAATGTAGAAGGTGGACATGAAACAACTGAGAAGCATGACCGAAGCCTGAAAACCACAAAAAAGAAGTTGCTCCAGTTGTGCGAATAATGCAAAGATTGTTCAAAAGGTTAGGTCTGGCACACTAAACAGTAATATTTACTACTACCTCCATCCCAAATTATAAGACGTTTTTGACTTTTCTAGATACTTTAATTTAATTATGTATCTAGACATAGTATATAACTAGGTGCATAGCAAAAAAGAAATGTATCTAGTAAAAGTCAAAACGCCTTATAATTTGGAATGGAGGGAAGTATACCTAAATTACTATTTCCTTTTATGTACACTAACTGAAGTCTGAATAAAAGAAATGTTAAAAGCTTAACTGTATCTAATGCTACCCCCTCTCCATTATTTACAGAGGCGGTATCCAAATGAAGCAAAATGCCTATTGGTGTTGTATCCCCATACGATGCTCAAGTCAGAGCTATCCAAGAAAAGCTTGGGAAATCATATACTATGTATGATGGTTTCTCTGTGAATGTAAAATCTGTGGATGGTTTCATATCATTATCATATCAACATGCATCTCTTTTGGTCATTGGACTTGGAATTTGATTGTATGGAGCTGTTCGGAAAAAAATTCAGGTACACAATTATTGATCATATATGCACATGCGGGCATTGGCTATTGGTTTCAAGATTTAATGAACGCTCGATACGTTGCATGTATCGTACAAGAGGCGAGCCTAAAAGTCACGGGCCTCCCCGGCAAACGGCCAAGAGCCGTCGCATCACATCCTTCGACGGCAGCACGATGCCGAGATCCTTCCCAGCACGCGGCCAAGGGGGCCACGAGCAAGACATGATATTTTCATCGTTCCACGGTGCCGCGGCGCCACGTCCATTGCTAAAAATAGTTGGCCTCGTACTAGCCGTACTGACATGCTACTAATTAACCATGTGACTGGAATGAATGGGACGGCACCGGATGCATATCATATATGCGCATGCATGCATGCCATGTCGTACGTCCTCGATCTATATAAAGGCGCTTCGCCGGTTGGTGCTTCCATCATCGCTTTGCATTGCTCTCTTCACTCGACTCATCGATCGAGTGCAAAGCGTACGATAGCCATATAGCTATAAGAACTGCAGTTCTGGCCATGAAAGGCCTCGCCCTGGGCGCACTGCTCCTCGCCTTTGCCGGGGTGATCGCTCACGCTCAGCAGTGCGGCAGCCAGGCGGGCGGCAAGAAGTGCCCCAACGACCTCTGCTGCAGCCAGTGGGGGTACTGCGGCTCCGGCGGCGACTACTGCGGCAACGGCTGCCAGAACGGCCCGTGCTACGGCTTTGGCACGCTCAGCGCCGCACAGTGCGGCAGCCAGGCCGGGAACAAGGGGTGCCCTAACAACCCTCTGCTGCAGCAAGTGGGGTTCTGCGGCTCCGGCGGCGACTACTGCAGCAACGGATGCCAGAGCGGCCCGTGCTACGGCACGCTCGGAGCCGAGCAGTGCGGCAGCCAGGCCGGAGGTAAGAAGTGCCCTAACAGCCTCTGCTGCAGCAAGTGGGGCTACTGTGGCTCCGGCGGCGACTACTGCGGCAACGGCTGCCAAAGCGGCCCATGCTCCGGCGCGCTGGGCTCTGTCAACGGCACGCTTGGCGCCGAGCGGTGCGGCAGCCAGGCCGGCGGGAAGAAGTGCCCCAACAATCTGTGCTGCAGCCGCTACGGATACTGCGGCTCTGGCAATGACTACTGCAGCTACGACTGCCAGAGCGGCCCGTGCCACAACACCGTGGTAGCGAAGCTGAGCCGGGCCTTCTTGGACATGCAGGTGTAAACTGTCACGTCGTGCATGCCGACGTCTCCATGCAGCGCTGTACCTCCTACTATGAAATAAAAGTGCTGCTGCTACGTATGTACGTATGTATGGTGCGAGGAAACGGAGGGCCGAGTAGTCATATGCGTGCGCATGCATATGTGAAAGCCCATATTACTCTATGTATTATCAGTCTGTATAATATCATGTATGAATAAAGTTGGATACATGACTGTGTCCTTGCGTCCTGTGGAAATTACTTACTTAAATCATGCATGCATTAAACCATTAGGGCATATGATAGCTGAGCATTTTTCTTCGTGTGCCACGGCGGTTTTCAAATAAACTGCTCTATGTTCTCGCTTCATAGATATAATGAACGACACGAAAGAAATTAACCTCAAATTCAAAAATTACATATGGCTAATTCATATTTTGGAAAAACTGGCGACTGCATATAAATCTGCATGGGCTATTGCGTACGTTACCAAATGATCCTATAAGTCACCTTGGGCTAATATTACCCTATGCTCAACACATCTTTATATATCTACACTAAGAGCTGATCAGGAGAGATTATCTAGCATGTTTCATTCTGCAGTGCATGAATCTTAACACAGATCTTACGTCACTACCGGAAAACCGGCCTATGCTGAGTGCGGGCTCTTTACCGAAAGCGCGTTATTTCAGCACTCGGCAAAAGAGCCTCTTTGCCGAAAAGTGTATTAGGGTTTTTACGGCAAAAACAGACACTCGGCAAAGAGGTGTTTTGCCGAGTGTCAAACTCGGCAAAAATAGACACTCGGCAAAGCGCTTTTGCGAAAGTGTCGACACTCGGCAAACATTTCACGGCGTGAACCTTGCTGACACCGTTACTCTTTGCCGAGTGTCAAACCTTTGCCGAAGTGTCAAACGTTTGACACTCGGCAAAGACACCAACTTTGTTGAGTGTCTCCCGCTTTACACTCGGCATAGAGTACACTCGGCAAAGATGGACTCTTTGCCGAAGTGCCTTCCTCCATGGCACTCGGCAAAGAGGGCCTTTGCCGAAGTGTTTTTTTTTTTTTTTTGACACTCGGCAAAACAATTTTTTTTTTTTCTCTTTTCAATCTAATTTTTTTTTTTTTTCGTTGTTACATACAAGATTTGGTACATAATGTTGAAGTTTCATGTTTTTTTTTGAGTTTTTGTACTATATTTAGACAATTAATTTAATTTTCGGCAATTTTTTGAATCGAGTCGAATTTGAACTGCAAGTCATTTGAATATTTGAAAAATGTAGTCAAAAATTGATATTCATGTTACTCAACTCACATTGTGGTCATAAACATGAAACCAACCAAAACTGTGGACATATTCTTCCGAAAAAACACGACACACAACCAAGCGTTCCCTAGCGGTTTTAAAATTCTATAAAAAGAAAACAATGCCCGAAAATTATGAAATTTGACGAAATGTCACGATATCTTATGTGGAAGCTGTGGTAAAATTTGAGAATGTTTCGAGCAAGTTGTCACGTATCGCGTTGCTCACAACCCGGAACATCTCTCAAGAAGCTTCATAATCATTGAGAGTGATCCAGTAGGGATTTTTGAGTGAAGGCGACGGTCGATTTGTGGTTTGGCTCTAAAAACTTTTTTCATAGACAAATAGACATCAATGTTAATACCATGTCAAATTTTAGTAAATTTTCGGATCCGTTCGGTATTTATTTATTTTTTTTTAGCACTTGTTTAAATTGAACATATGACCTAAAAACTACATGAAATAATGGTCAAATTTTCACTAAAGCATCAAATATGCATTGTAAAGTGAAGGAGACAAGGTATACTCTAGGTGTATATTGCAACAATTTTTGAAAAAGATAAAACAACAAATAAATAAAAAATAAACGAAAAATTTTGCCGAAAGTGTATTTTGGAAAACACTTTCGGCAAATACGGGCTTTGCACTCGGCAAATACGGGCTTTTCTTTGAGTGCCGTTTTTTTAAAAAACCTTTGCCGAGTGCCAAGTCCCCGGCACGCACCAAAAAGGGATCTTTGCTTAGAGTGCCAAGAATTTGGCACTCTAAGAAAGACTGCTTTTTTATTTATTTTTATAAAAAAGGCGCGGCCGAGCTCTCACACTCTCTCTTCTCTCACTCTCTCATCTCTAGTTCGCGCCCCCGCGCCGCCCTCCGCCCCGCCCACGCCCCGCCCCCTGTTAGCGGTCCACGAAGCGACATATTTTTACCGTCAACATTCTACCATAAAAGGGGTGAAACTATACATTTTCATACTCATATACATTTACTATTGACATATTTCCACTTGTAGTGCACAAATAAATGTTTTGCAGGATTTATATAAAAACAAGTGAAATATGCACCAAAAAGCGCCCCCGAAAGCGCATTTGAAGCAAGTGGAATATGCACCAAAAGGCGCCTCCTCTGGAAAGCGTGCATTTGAAGAAGACATTCATCCCAAGGGAGAAAAGGCCCAAACACGACGCAATCTGGGCCAACAACCGACACTCGGCATGTTCTCTAGCCCGAAAGCGCGGGGACCGAAGCCTAGGCCCAGCCGAAAGGCTGGCTGGCACAAGGCGTGCCCGGCTTCAGCTCGCGCGCCAAGGCCGAGGTCGGCCCGGTCCAAACTTCGCGAGGCGGTGCAATAAGTGACCGGGGAGGGCAGCGGCTCGGTCGGTTTCGTGGTGTAGTGTACTGGACACGTGACATGGTCGGTTTAGGTGGTAGATTAGCACTTAGCCCCCTCTCTCACTTGTATAAGTAGGCCTCCCTCTCCCTCTCTCAACACACACCACACAAGGAGCTCTACCTCACTCACACCTCTCCACTTCACACTTCTTCTTCTTCTTCTTCTTCTTCTTATTCTTTGGCTAGTATTTGGAGTAGAAGCTACAAGGAGGGCTTGTCTCCTAAGAAGAAGAGCTTTGGTAATATATCTTATTCATGGAGAATTCTTCTTATTGCAAGTTCCTATTCTATTATCTTGGCCTAACATTTGAATTAGAGTATAGTCATGTTCATGTTATAGTCTTGATGCATGAACTAGCATATAGTTTGGGTGTCTTGATCTTGACATGTTCATATTTGTTCTACATGAATCACATTGCCAACATGATTATAGTTGGGTTAGCGGTTCGTCGTTCCTTCGGCGTTTGCTTGTGTCCTAGTCCGGTCCATCCGTGGGGTGGGGATCCTGGGGACATGAGTAGTTGTCTTGTATGCTAGCGTGGTGCCCGGATGCCCGATGACCTTCGAATATGACAGCATGCCACGGTTGTGGGGGGGGGCGGGGGTCGTGGCACTTTAGTCCGTCCTTTGTAATCCCCCATGTGTGTATCGTTGTGTAGGAGTTTGTAAATGCCTCTCTTGGAGGCCATATGGCTCGAAAGTGGTCTCCCCAATTAACCTAGACATAACCATTCTTATATCATGTGCACTTGTGATACTAACTATATTCATTTGTACTGGCCAAGACTAGAAACATTAATTAACTTACTCCATAGATTATTCATTTATTCTTTTCTAGTTTCTTTTATCCTTTCGAGGTATCTCCCCGAGAGTCGGGTCACACTATCTTGAAACCCGATATGTTTACCCCTGTGGTCAAGTTGGTCATCGTGTACGTGTACTCTTGTATTTCAAATGCCATGCTAGCTTCTTACATACATGCATTCCTTTGGGAAAAATATAAATAACGATACCACGAATACTTCGAAGGTGAAATGCTATAATGATAGATCCGTGCGCTTGCGGATGAAAATCTATTATGGCAAGGTCTATATCGCCGATGTTTCTAGTGTGATCACCGACATGGTGGTTTCACTTTCGGGAATGTTGTTGGTATTTCTCGGCGAAGCGGAATAATTCCGCAAGCGCATGGAAAGTACCGTTGTAGCTTTCCCCGAGTATTCCTAGGTATCGATTTCCATGGGGAAACGAGAAGTGAACTAGAGAAGAATCAAGATCGTCCAAGGAAAGGTAGAAAGATATTTTTTGTAAAGAGAGGGGGTTTTCTAAGGTACTCCCAAGTTTACTAGATACCAAGGTTCGGGCTTACTAAACTTTACTTGCTTCGGCGGGCGGAACCTTTTTCGATTCTCGAAAAGAGGAGGAAACGGTAATCGGGTCGGGCCGCCAAAAAGCTCTACGAGAACACCAACCCGAACGTGGTGGAATACAAAGGCCCGGGTCGGATTTGTCACCTGGGGGCTACCACAAATTATCCGTAGGGTTGGGTTGCAACCTCGGGTAACCGATAGTCTAGACACCACGCCTACGCTAACAATTCTGAAACTTGTTGTTGGCGTTTCTTAGCGTCACCACTAGAGATAATAATATCCTTAGTGACAATGTCGAAACGCCTCGCGTGTTAGATGGATTCATATGTTGCATGAGTCAACCCGCAAAGCGCATAGATCTATCATCGTAGCATTTCACCCGGGGAGTATTAGGGTATCGTTCATTTATACTTTCCCAAGGGAAGGCATGGTGTAGACTCTCTACTAGGGACATGGACAAGATAGCATGACCGTGTACTAGACCAAGGTTCATAACAGAATTGTAACAATGGTAAGTAAAGGATAACTTGATACACACACTTGGACCAGTCTCAAGGAGAAAGAATAAATCTAATAAGGAATAGGCATATCCTAAATAGCTATGTTAAGGAAGCGGATATACATATACGATCTATACCGTTAGAGATTCTAGATTGAGGTAACCTTAGTCACTAGGGCTTGCTTAGCCACCGGCCTCCCGCCTGGTCTGCCATGCAGTTCCGGTCTCTAGACTACCGCACAAACGAACGCGGAGGAGTACACCGGGATCGAATGTGGTCGTGACCATTGCCGCCTACCTCACTACCGTGGAATGCTTGGTAAACGAAGGTGACTTATAGCTTAGACAATCGTGTCTATGCTACTTATCACTTACTCTAGCGTTGGCCAGGAACATCCGTCTTCATCAGGAGTCCACTACTAGAGTATCTACCACTAGGCCAGATGACGAACCCACAAACCAACCAGCAACCAAGACTAACTTAATAAAGAACCCATCGCGGTCTAAACATACATGTATGATAGATTAAGCATAAAGTTCCATATGGCAAGATCATGACATAAAAAGCGTATACTAGTTCATATGCTAAGATCATATCATAAGAACTATAGTCTAGTTCATAGCTATATTGATAAATGAAGAACAAGAACAAGTTGAAGAACATAGCTTTGATCAACATAAGGAGAATTATATTGATCATACCAAGTATATCCAAGATCTGCCAAACTCCTAATACTAGCTAATAAAAAGGAAGAAGCAACAAGTGGAGGGGGAAAGGCCCTTGTGAGGTGTGTGTCTTTTGAGAGGGGGTTGCCCCTCTATTTATACAAGGATGGAGGCGGTTTCGAGGCTAAACTTGGCGGGAAATGAAAAAAGCACCGCATGCAACCACCGGCTGAAGCGTCGGGACGAACCGCCAAAGAAAGATGGGCGGGGGAGGCCATAGTTTGGGGCCGCCGCCCGTAGACGGCCCCGTTTTGCCCCTCCTTTCTCGGTGGGGCTTGTGCCGCCTACGGGACCTCTCCCATGCTGGTGCACGGGTCCGATTCCTTGTTTATTTAGCCCGATTGCTCTCCCCTTTGGGTCATAGCGTGATTATGGTGCGCTTTCCATCTCGCTTGGCATAATTCCACTTGTTTCCATATTTGAACCGCAACACATGTTTTCTTGCAATACAATTGGAACTAGGTTAGCAAGAAAGGTTTATGTGACATAAGTTTGCCCATTTCTCATGATTGGGACATAAGTTGGCGGTATAAATTAGTCGATAATGATCGCCAACACTTGTCACAATTTATAACTAGAACCTTCGGTCGAACGAAGGTCCAAGCAAGTGAAACAAAGCAAGGACTGAATTTAGTCAAATAATAAACTCGGGATTACCACAAGATAACACGGATATTACTCGCACAGGAGTCGGCTCCATAGAGGTACAAGTTGAGAAGAACTCGACGAACTCGGCTTCTCCTCCGCTCTTCCCTCTCCTCTCTTCCTCTTTTCTATTTGATACAACTAGGTGGAGAGCACCTAGAGGGACACGACTACAATGTATATAATGTGGAAATGAAGCTTTTATTGAGTAGAATGTGTTTACAAGAGAAAGAATGGCCTCTATATATAGGAGAGAGTGGGAAGAGGCTATTGTAGGCACAAAAATCCTACTCCTTGCGCCAGCAAGACACCGACAAGCGGAATAGGCGGCTTTACTCCGCCCCGAGCGTCTTGAGGCGTGCCGATCAATTTGACCTATTAATTGACAAGGAAGTAAGCGTGAGATCTCGGAACATGCCTGGTGAGACCAAGGCAGGTTCGCATGTATGGCTCTAAGGCGGATGTAAAGACATATAGCTATGAGAGCTATCGTCGACAGATAATGAATGCATTCGGTAAGCATGTAAAAGATGTAACGTAACAACTGCTTGGGTTGCGAATGATCATAGAAGACATGTTTGCACAAGTAAAAGTCGATCATCATGATATGACATTATAAAGTTCTATTGCATGGATCGAATTAATTGACAACATGGAACAAAAAAAGCGGTAACTCATAAATATAAACCTAATCTAAATGACACATGCATAGGTTTCATCCAACTAGTTCGCCGCGACGCCTAGCCTTCCTAAACCCGTCAACCTTAAACCCTTGCAAGCTAATCCACCGCATGATACCACTTGCTACAGATATAAACCACTTACCACAACTAGATCAATCCACCGCATGATACAATCTAACTATGATAAGCTAAAAGCACGCATACATCTAAATAGATCTATAAATACTCATTACTCGTTGAAGCGCCGTATGCATAGACCAAGTAAAGTGCATATGCAAACCTAATCTAAAGCAAAGCCGGAGATTCATCCCGATCGGACCTAACAGCAATCCACCGCATGATACAATCGCAACAAGCTAATCCACCGCATGATACGGCTTGCCGGACTTAACCGTTCTAAACCCTCTTCGCCCTAACGGCAATCCAATCGCATGATACACCGCAACAAGCTAATCCACCGCATGATACGCTTTGCCAAAACCGGACTCTAACGATAGGTAGACTTACACATGAAAGATACGAGTAAACACATAACCGTGTTAGGCAAGGTTGCCGAATCTAGGGTCCATGAAGAAGAAACTCACACGTAAAACCTTAGCCTACCGCATCGACTCATGACTAAACGCGCAAGAACCCGCAGAACACGTGACAACCTAGATTGTTCTAGGCTCGGCTATGATAGCACGGATAGATCTAATGACAAGCTTAATGATAAACATTGAAAGTATTGATGACATCTAGATCTAACAAAAGATAAAGCCGAGCTACATCAATCTAGATTGGGCAAAAGGGTGTGTGCAAACACAAATGAATAAATAGATAATCAAGTAAGAACCATGCACCACTCGGTAACTTAATGAATTCATTAGGGTGCCAAGCCTAATGAAGCCGATAACTAGCTCTCGGCCGGATCTTAGCCCACCGGATGGCTCATGATCGACAAAAGAACCCTCTTGCCCACGATAGCTTAAATCCGCCTGGACGATACTAAGCGTGAACAAGACTTCTTTGCAATAATCTAAATCCGCCTGACGATACTAGACATGGTGCAAGGTTGCGGTACTTACGGAGGTCGACGGGTCGATGAATCCTCATGATAGGTCGGCGACACGGCGGACTCGAAGGGGTGGCGGGCCAAGGCACGGAGCGGGTTGTTTGTATTGATTTGGGTAGATCGTTTACGGTTCCGGGGGTCTCATATTTATACCACGGGCTTGACGAGTCCTAACTAATTACGAATAATAATAGCGAAAAATATCTAGCTAAGATACATTGTCCTCCAAGTCTTCTGAGTCGGGAATAGCACGTGATGTGGGCCCTCGTCCCTGGATATTCTTTCGACGCTCGGGCTTGCCGAACCATCTCTTGCTCGGCTCCTTCTCGGACTCGGGCTCCTTAGCCGAATAACGGCGCTTTTCGAATGCCATAGTACCCGCGGCACCATATCGCTAGCCGAATGACTCCTTGCCAATCGCCGTGCGCCGGTCCACTAGTCATCCAAGCTCTACCAAATTTTGGTGTTAACATATGCCCCCTCAATTTTTAGAGTAAAAGAGGCCTTTTTTTTGCTCGAAATTGACCATGATCTGCTAAAAACTCGGGCCAAACACGTTGGCGGGCTAAAATTGCGAGGCCCATTTTTCGGAAGCTTCCTACGACCACGCCTCAACCCCTCAACTTCTTCTTGGGACTCGTGTCGCGAAAACCCCCACCAATGTGAATCGGCAAGTCAAGCCGCCTCCGCTTCTCAAGATAAGCACCGAATAGCCCTCTCGGATTGCTCCTCTTAGGTTCTCTTTTTGTATAAATACGGGTGAACTCCCCAACTGAGAGTAGCCATCCGGATCTCCCTTTTATCCTTCAACTTTTCTCCTCTTCTTCCAAGATCTAAGTCACCGGATGGCGGGTTCAAGCAACAAGCGCCGGGCTGATTCGGTAGATCACGCCCTCAGAAGAGGCTGCGACAAGGTAAGTTCGTCTCAGTATATCTCAATCCAATCTCATTTTGTACTCACTAATCCTCGATCTTTCTTCTTGAAATCTTCAAACGACGAGGAAAATGCCCAACTCCGCCGTCACCGGCGAGGGCAATGAACCCTTTTCAAGGAGGAGAAGGAAAATCACGACATAACAATCAAGATCTTCGGAGGATGCAGAGGAGGCCATCTATATTTCTTAGTGGTTTATATCCAAATTTATTTGTATTTCCTCTTGACTACCCTCTCGCTAGTATTACATAATAAAGCGTGCTCTACAATTATATATTATATGCATGTTTAGAAGTATCAAATAAAGAAACTTGCATACCTTTAACAAGAAACTTAGCGTAGCCCGGTGGTTATCTTTGTTACTGTTAAACACGATTGGAAGTTGAAGCTCCCTAAAGCATCTTTTTTGCCGAAATATTAAGGGGCCAACACGATCACCTATGCGCCAAGGATGACGATCACGACCAGGTTAAAGGACCCATTTTGCTATTATCATGTCGAACAATTAGAAATAAAACATAATTATATCCCTCCTCAAAAGTGAACGAGTAGTCCAATGGTAACACTCTTATCTTGACTTGCGTGAGGTCTTGAGTTCAAAGCCTACGCTATGCCTTTTTTTTTGCTCTTCAACTTGAAAAACATAAAGCCCCAAGCGGCGATCTTTGCTCTCGTTGAGCGGGCTCAATCTATCGTGGCGGCGACCCACTATAAAAAAAAAGGTTGAATGAATTTAAATTGAAAACCTTATAGGCCCAAGAAACGATGGTACGGGTTACGTGGCCCACTTTGCAAAGAAGGATGGAGCGGGCCCGGCAAGGCTCAAGCTTCTTCGCGGCGGCGACCCACTATGGCCCATGCATCCCATGTTATCTAGCAAAACATAATCTATGACGAGCTCCTTAAGTGTTCTCAGGACCTTATTTTTTACTATCGTCACTAATATTCAAGCCAAAATTTTCATCACCGTGCATTAATGACGAAAATGGACATTTCGTCATTGAAGACATATCCTTTCGTGATGAAAGTGTGCAAATAATCACGAGCAAATCATCACGCATGATCATATTTCTACTAGTGAATGCGTCATAGCAAGCGGTGAGTTTTCGTTATGATGCTCGTCTTCCCTTTCTTGTATTCTCGAACACAACTCTCTCATTCAATCCTCTCATGTTTCGGACTTGGCAACGAAGCTCCATCGAAGGTTGCTCTTTGGCGGTGATCGGGGGGGAGCTTGAAAGGGACGATCCTCCGTGGGCCACGACGCATCCGGAGGCTTCAACAAGCCTATGGGTTTTCAAGACTATCTACAACATGGTTGTAGATTAGGGAAAAAACTAGTCACTATGTAATGGACTTATATTCTCTGCCTCCGTTAATAAAGAATGGGTTTCCTTTTTTTGTTTCTATGATTTTGTTTTACGTTAAATTAAATTAAGCAATCTTGATGCCGAATCATTACCCTCGCCCAGGACCACCACTACCGATCAAGCCTTTAATGGGATAGATCTTTATGAAAATCGCCCGTCAACTTTTCTCCGCCTCCTTTGAAGAAAATCTTAAATCCGATTATAAAGAGGTAGTGGCATTTGATGATAACTTTTAAACATGCTCGAAGCGTAGAGGAATCTAATAATATGACTCTGTTTTTCCAAATTTTGAACAATCAATGAGATTTTCTTCTATCCATACCGATTGCCCTTGTATATTATTCCTTTGTTCTTGCAAATACGGATGAAATCTTTTGTCGAACAAATTGATCGAACCTTTCCCTCGACGTCATTATTAACCAAATCCTCAAACAATATAAGAAATCCGGTTTCGAGAAAACTCACGGACACCGCGCTCACTACACCATTAAATGTGACTTGGCTTCTCTTCTCCCAATAAACCAACCAGGGGTAAAAATGTCAATCCGAGAGGAGGTGAAACGAAAAGAGCCGGGCTTCCTCGAAAAAAATATTTTAATATATCTTGGCCAATCAACCTCCTTTCTATTAAATGCCCGGTTTCATATGTCCAAACGCAAATCGAGATTTTCATTGCAAATCGCCCATCACTCCCTTTCCTTTCTCATTAAGCACCTTCCATCAACACCACCAATCTCCAATGGAGGGAAAAGGAAAAGAGATCGTTGAGGAATCGATAGTTCTTTGGTCCTCCACCACCCGCTCCGCTTTTCCTTCGGGTAAGATTTGACCCTATTGGGGGTCCTCCGATCTAGTCATCTCTTATCCCAATGCATTCTAATCCTTCTACCTCTAGATCACCAATGCACCTGGACTTCTTTGTTTGGCACTCGGCGCATTCCAATCCCCATCTCGTCGGACTCTTCGATGATGATTCACCCGGTGGATGCAGAGACTCTTCGCAAGCAATTGCGTGAAGAGAGACGCCGCGAGCAGGAGCTCCGGCGCATCTGGATATAACAACTCCTTATGCCGCTGCAGAGCGTGAACGCCCGTATGGCTTTAGAGAGGTTCACATCGGTGGTAAGTTTCAAACCAAACCCTTCCATGCATTGCCGCTTTGGGTGAACTGATTGCTTTTTCATTCTTCTAGAGAGCGTGTCGGGCGCCATCAGCGCCTCGTGGAAGCGCGTTGTCAAGTCCGGTGCGAGCACTCGACATTCCGGTGAACCCACCGGCGCCCGCATCCAAGAGATCGTCGATAAGATCAAGGATGCCATGAAGAAGAAGTGAAGAATTGCAATCGTGACCGGAATGATGCCGAATAGTATCTAGGATTAGGACCAAGTAGAAATTCCTTGTGATATATTCCAAGTAGAAATCCTTTGTAATATATTCGCAACACTTTTGTAAATGACTTTTGAAGCTCTTGAATAAAGGTCCTTTTAAATACGTTTCTTGTTGTACTTTTATATTTTTGCACTAAAGGCGACATAACAATATTTATGCCTCTATTTGTTTTTCCAATTCTATGGAGCATTTTTTCTGCTAAAGGCAATGGTTTACACATCGGCTATTTCTTATGAATAGAACAAACTTTCTTTGCCCAAAAAACATAACTCACACGTGTCGGCCAATCACATTTGGCAATAGCCGATTCTCTAAAAGCCAACACCTAAATCTTTCCTTAGAAATTACTATGAGAGCCGACAATTTCAATTTTGTTGGTCTTTGTAGCGAGTAATCGACAGGACCTTCTTCCCATTCTCTTCCCGAGAAGCATTCCACGCCTTCATATTCCCGTAACGATGGCTCGTTGCAAAGCAATGCTTACCGAATCATCGGCTTGTACTATCTCCACATCATCACCGTTCCAATGGATGAGGACTTGATGCATGGTGGATGGAACACAATAGTTAGCATGGATCCAATCTCTTCCAAGTAATAAGCTGTAGGACCCCCTTACTATTGACCACAAAGAAAGTAGTGATCAAAGTCTTTGAGCGATCATCAACTCAACGTGAAGAGGCGCCATGGGTATCGAAGGATTTCCAAAGAAAGTCCCCTGAGCACAATGTACGTCTTGAGCAAATCCTCCTTGGTCATCCCCTTTCTGAAAGTTGTATATGGCATGATGTTGATTGCAGCTCCTCCATCGACGAACATATGAGTCGGAGGTTTTCCATTCACATATCCCTTCGGGTAAAGAGGCTTCAAATGACCGCGTGTTTCCTAGGTTACGTCGAACACGGCTTGTCTTGAGAGAGCCAATCTGTCCTAGGAGATCAATCATCTCTTTGTTGTCAAAATCGAATAGGCCTCTTCATCCGAATAGGCATCTTGTTCCTCTGGGTCCGCAGTAGCTTGTTACCCCGGTCTTTGCCGCAAACTCTATTGGGATGTAGAACACCATGCTAACATCGCGAGCGGCCACTTGCCGAATACTCCTCTGCCGAATGGACCGGCTTCCTCGAGGTTTTCTTCTTTGGGGGCGCCACACTTTGCGTTAAATGTTGCTTCCTTGAGCTCCTTGTTTACGAGACGTTGGACTCTTCTCTTCGGCTTTTCTTAAACCGAGGGAGGGCACCACTTGTCCCCTTCGCCACACATACTCTTGAGGAGAGTCCATGTCATCATCGAATCCTCTACATCAGCCCATGCTTGGTGCGCAATCCTCTTACCGACGTGAGGTGTCCTGTCTTTATTTTTAAGCGCCCGATCATCCTCACGGGAAGCGTGCCCCGGTCTTTTCTTGGATGGGGCGGCGGTTGACTGCTTCAATCGTACCCGTGATATTGCTCGCGCATTCAGGGCAATTGTTCCTAGCGGCAACTTCAAGCCTTCATTCGGCAATGCACGAAGAAAGGACGGTCCCAATGAGACTCCTCCCATTCCTTCATATACTCCTCCCGCTCACCTGGTGGTACATCTCTTCTTCATACCTCTGGCGTTTCCACGGCAAGGCTGGCGATCTCTACGATATTGCTTCTCTTGCTGTCTTTGCCACTTGTTCGAAGAATATCACGAGATGTCACCCTTGGTTTGGAAGTTTCTCCTTTTTCTATTCGGCTATTTGGGAACCGAACACGATCTTTCTTTGGAGTTCAACACTAGACACTGCCGACTAGGGTCAATCGAACCACTTTGCTTTGCCCTTTCTTTAAGTCGGCACTTTCATTGGGCCTTTGCCCTTAGGATCACGGGCGTAAAACCATGCACGAATCGAAAAGCAACCATATTTGCGAGGGGAAGGGCTCCTTATCCACCTTCATATTGTTGTTGAACTTGAGGAGGGCCCTGCTGTATAGCTCTCTGAATCGAACATGTTGCTTGAAGATTCGGCAATAATAATGTTGTGGGTGATCATATCATGGAAGCCACAATACTTGCCGGTCTTGACCCAATCGGGACGCTTCATAGAATGATTATCCGGTAGCTTGATACGTCCCTTCCTTGACTAAGAACTCAAAGAGCTTTTTCGACTTGGAGACGTCGAAGTCATATGCCCCTTGAGTGTCTTCATCCAAAGTTGGTTGACACGGGCCGGGCTCCTTGTCCCAAGTGAATTGGCAACTATGTCCTCTTGGCCATCATCTCCATCTTCTCCCTCTTCCGAAGTGGTGGTGGTATGCCCGATAAGACACGTTGCCCCCTTTCAAAAAAAGCGGGTGTCCTTCTTGATGCTCTGGGCGAGTAGCCATGAGTGACAAACGTCGAGAGTTGTCCTAGGTCATCAAACTCCATGCTAGGCTAGCTTTTCTCTCGATGGCCGGGTGCATTCCCCGAATGGCCACTGCCCACGAAGCGATGGTCCGGCAAATTCAAGGAGTAGCGAGGAATTCTTTGTCTCCACGAACTGCAAGTAAGAACTCTTGTGGTGTCTCATTATACTTCGTGTCAACCCCATCAAGTCGAAGAGCTCTTTTTCATTGGAACCGCTGTAGAAGTATGAATGGAATTTGTCCTCCAGCTCAAACCAGGTTCCAATAGAATTGGCCGGCAATGTAGCAAACCATGTGAAAGCCGACCCTGTAAGGGATGATGGAAAGAAGCGAATCCTCCATGCCTCATCATTGGCAAGCTCTCCCAAGCCTGAATCAGATACCGGTGATGTGTTCGGTAGTAGAAGTGTCATCTTGTCCGGAGAACTTGGTCAAGTCGGTAGGGAGGCTTCAATCTTGAAGGAAGCGCCACTGTTGTACCAATCGAGGATAGGGTGGTGATACACATTGGGCGATTCTTGGGCTTAATCCCAAATTGGTGTTGCATCATATCGGCCATCCTCGCTAGGAGTATATCCATATTTGAATTCGTGGTCCATGAGATTGTCCTCGATTTGTCGGTGGCTTATACCCGGGATTTGGCATAGCATGAACGTGGAATAGTCAACGAACTACGGTAAACCGGGGCCAAAGGGATTTCTACGCAACCCAACGGCCATTGGAGCTATTGAGTGCGTGTTGTATCTTCGGAGGATTCCAGGTGTGTCGAACGCCGCTTCTCCATGTGTCTTGGCTCCGGATCCCTCGGGTTTTCTCGGTGTCTTGTTCTCTCCTCCGGATTCTTGATTTGTAGCTCCTTTTGTTGGTGGTGGCTTAGGCGTGCGTATGTATCTTGGCCCCGAAAGCTCACCAAGCCAGAGCCTCAAAGTGTTGATCAAACTCGGGTCCAAAGCTAGCCTACATGATGTCGCGAAAAGTGTTGAAGAACGCCGTGTTGTGATTGGTCATTGCACTCCCAAGCGGCTGCGACAATTTCCTCCATCCGACGGATTTCTTCGGGACTTGGTTCCTCACCTTCCTTTCTGCCCCCTTTTCTTCATCGGATATTTGCTGAGCATATCCTTTATCACGGGCATCAATATCTTTGGAAGATCCGTCTTACGGATGATTTGTACCGCTCTTGTTCTTGGAGAAGCATGACATGCACTTTCGCGAGAAGGCTAAGCACATCTCTCTCACCGTGTGTTCAGGTCGGGTGGAAGGTCATCCATCACGGAGCTGAATGACATTGTTCTTGTCGACTTCTTTCCGGCATATTGTTTTGATCTTGAGTGGTCCCACCGGGCGTGCCAAAAAGTGTGTAGGCACAAAAATCCTACTCCCTTGCGCGCATCGACAAGCGGAATAGGCGGCTTTACTCTACGCTGCGGCGTCTTGAGCGTGCCGATCAATTTGACCTTAATTGACAAGGAAGTAAAGCGTGAGATCTGGAACATGCCGGGTGAGACCAAGACAGTTCGCATGTTTGGCTCTAAGGCGGATGTAAAGACATATAGCTATGAGAGCTATCCGTCGACGGATAATGAATGCATTCGGTAAGCATGTAAAAGATGTAACGTAACAACGATTGCGAATGATCATAGAAGACATGTTTGCACAAAGTAAAGTCGATCATCATGATATGACATTATAAAGTTCTATTGCATGGATCGAATTAATTGACAACATGGAACAAAAAAGCGGTAACTCATAAATATAAACCTAATCTAAATGACACATGCATAGGTTTCATCCAACTAGTACGCTTGCGACGTCTAGCCTTCCTAAACCCGTCAAGCTTAAACCCTTGCAAGCTAATCCACCGCATGATACCACTTGCTACAGATATAAACCACTTACCACAACTAGATCAATCCACCGCATGATACAATCTAACTATGATAAGCTAAAAGCACGCATACATCTAAATAGATCTATAAATACTCATTACTCGTTGAAGCGCGTATGCATAGACCACCAGTAAAGTGCATATGCAAACCTAATCTAAAGCAAAGCCAGAGATTCGTCCCGATCAGTCCCTAACAAACAATCCACCGCATGATACACCGCAACAAGCTAATCCACCGCATGATACGGCTTGCCGACTTAACCGTTCTAAACCCTCTTCGTCCTAACAGCAATCCACCGCATGATACACTGCAACAAGCTAATCCACCGCATGATACGGCTTGCCAAACTAGACTCTAACGATAGGTAGACTTACACATGAAAAGATACGAGTAAACACACAAGCGTGTTCGGCAAGGTTGCGAATCCGAGTCCATGAAGAAGAAACTCACACGTAAAACCTTAGCACGCGCGCCCCGCGACTCATGACTAAACACGTAAGAACCCCATAACGCGTGACAACCTAGATTGATCTAGGCTCGGCTATGAGCGGCCACAGAGATAGATCTAATGACAAGCTTAATGATAAACATTGAAAGTATTGATGACATCTAGATCTAACAAAAGATAAAGCCGAGCTACATCAATCTAGCTAGATTGGGCAAAGGGTGTGTGCAAACACAAATGAATAAATAGATAATCAAGTAAGAACCATGCACCACTTTCGGTAACTTAATGAATTCATTAGGGTGCCAAGCCTAATGAAGCCGATAACTAGCTCTCGGATCTTAGCCCACGGATGGCTCATGATCGACAAAAGAACCCTCTTGCCCCCTGATAGCTTAAATCCGCTGGCGATACTAAGCGTGAACAAGACTTCTTGCAATAATTTAAATCCGCTGACGATACTAGACATGGTGCAAGGTTGACGGTACTTACGGAGGTCGACGGGTCGATGAATCCTCTCGTAGTAGATCGGCGATTCTGGCCCGGACTCGAAGGGTGGCGGAGCCAAGCACGGAGCGGGTTGTTTGTATTTATTTGGGTAGATCGTTTTACGATTTGCCGGGGTCTCATATTTATACCCGGGCTTGACGAGTCCTAACTAATTACGAATAATAATAACAAAAAATATCTAGCTAAGATACATTGTCCTCCAAGTCTTCTCGGAGTCGTGGGAATAGCACGTGATGTGGGCCCTCGTCCTTGGATATTCTTTCGGCGCTCGGGCTTGCCGAACCATCTCTTGCTCGGCTCCTTCTCGGACTCGGGCTCCTTAGCCGAATAACAGCGGCTTTCTCGAATGCCATAGTACCCGCGGCACCATCGCGCTAGCCGAATGACTCCTTGCCGAATCGTCGTGCGCCGGTCCACTAGTCATCCAAGCTCTACCAAATTTTGGTGTTAACGGCTATCCCTATACATGGCAACTTTTCCTACCGCCTCCCAGGCCATGCAACCGACCGTCCCTAGGTCGGTATTAATCTTTCTTCTAAAGCGTGTCGAGGGCGGGGCAGGAAGCCAAGAGGGCCTCGAACCAGGAGCTAAACCGGTCGAACTGTGCCTTGTCTGTTATTTACGGAAGGTAATCCGGGTCCAACTAGGACCAAACCCGAGCGGCAACCGCCGGCCCCCGCTTTTTCGCGCAACCACCTCCCGCCTCATTCGCGTGCGCCCCGCGTGGCTCCGCGGGCGGGCCGCGAACGGCCCGCTCATGTTTGAACGCCAGCGCGCTATGCATGGGATACCGCCAGCGCGGAGGCCGCCAAAGCAGCGTCGCCTCTGGCCGGTGGTGGGTCGACGGCGGCGCCCTCCCGGGCGGCGGCTAGGCCCCGGTGTGGCCCGCCTTGCCTCGCCTTTGCGTGGGCTGTGGCGAACATGGCGGGCCCGCTTTGGCGTGTCTTCCGCTTCTGCGCCCATGTGGTTGTTGTCCATTGGCGGTGCATGGTACCGCTTTTTCCGTGGGTCCCTGCCTATCTTGCATGGGACCGTTCTTGTGGGGCCTCTTGCATGGTAATTTTAATTGTGCAATATCTTTTTACTCGGATTCCAAACATGGCAATTCTTTGTACTCCGTTTCTCCATGTGAGATACTTTTTATACGTGAAAAATTACAAATCCCCGCAAAACAACTAGGGACACCAAAGCTCGTGGAACTAGTTAGATAAATGATATTTGTTTATGATTTAGCGTAAAATGTTGTCATTTTAGTTCACTTTGGTGATCAAATTATATGCGATAATGACCGTCAACAAAGTCACGACGCATTTTCGGGCGCCGTTATTAGAGATGGGTTCTAAACCTGTTTCTAGTGATTGCGCTAAGAAATGCCAACAAGCATTTTCGGCGCATTTGTTTGGGAAGGCATTGTATAAAGAAATCCTAGATGGCTATGAATATGAGGTATGCATGCATGGTAGCCACTTGCTCATACAGGCTAATCTTTTTATGTTTTTCTCTGTTGTGGATGAAAACAGGATAGTGTATGTCCGGTTTCAAATGCCGGATAACTTCATCGCAGATCTCGAGGCTCTCCTAAGGAAGAACGGGTCTCGTACCTCTTCTTCTTCGACGAGAACCCCTTGGTGAAACCGACACCCCTGCGCCAACCGTACTAAACTCCATGGCTCGAAGTCACCCAGCGATTTCTCCGCCCCCGCTGTTGCCAACGTGCCTACCGGGCCGGTGGTTAACATTGGTGACAAGAATTTCGGCGAGGACCGGGCTAATCACTATGGTGCAGGCCAGTCCATTCTGTGGGCTGCCTAGTGAGGACGCAAACGCTCATCTCCAGCACTTCCTTGAGATGTGCGACACTATTTTCATCAAAGACGTCATGCCAGACGGGATCATGCTCCGTCTGTTTCCATTCTCCCTCGTGGGGAAGGCGAAACAGTGGTTCTACAAGGACTAGGAAGCAGTTGACATGTGGACCAAGTGCTCCACGGCGTTCCTCGCTAAATTCTTCCCCATGGGCAAAACCAATGCCCTGCGGGGGAGAATCGCCAACTTTCAGCAGAACATCAATGAGCCCATTCTGGAGACGTGGGAGAGGTTGCAAGAGTACATTCTAGCATGCCCGCGCCACGGGATGGAGAGTTGGCTGGTGCTCTAGAACTTCTACAATGGTCTCACGGCCATGTCGAAGGGGCACCTGGATGCCGCCGCTGGAGGCGCATTCCTATCGCTCACCATCGATCAAGCCACGGCCCTGGTTGATAAGATGGTGACTAATCAGAGCTGGCGGGAGGACAGAACTCCAGCCAAAACACAAAAAGGCATGCACACTGTGAATAAGATAGATATGCTTGCCGCAAAAAATAGACTTGCTATTCAAGCGGGCCGGAAGAGCGCGCCGGAAAAGGAAAGCCCGTGGGTGAAGTTGTGGTGAAAAGCGCCTCAAAATAGGCGACAAATCCACACCACGGATTCACACATGACGTGTGAAACCTGTGGTGAAGTTGGCCACTCAGGGAATAATTGCCCTGAGACCCGTGAAGATGTAGCGTACATCAACAACAACGGGTATCGCCAACAGCAGCAAGGCAATAATGGCTGGCACAATAATCAGTCCTGGCCACCATTCCAAGGTAACTCGAGCTATAACCCCAATTATGGTTTGGGTCAGCCTTCACTCAAGGACTTGGTGTTGGGCCAAGCCAAAATCAACGAAAATCTCACCAAAAAGATGAGCCAGAATGATAAGATCCTAGAAAGTGTTAACAATAAGTTTGGAGAGTCTCTCCTCGGCCGTGAAGAACCGGCTCGGCTTCAACAAGATGATAGAAATACTGGTGGCTTAGATTGCTGCACAAGTGCCGGTTAATGACACGAGGCGGGGGATCCCAGGGCAACCTGAGACCCCGCATGAGTCTGTTAACATGATAGCTCTGAGATTCGGCCAGACTCCAGCCATAGACCACGTCCCGGTGCATTCACCGTTCATTGCCAAGAAGGGAGACCCCAGGCGTCCTACCATCACTTGCACCATTGGCCCCCATGTGTTCAACAACGCATTCTCGCGATCTCGGGGCCAACATAAATGTGATGTCCAAGGTCACCTTAGACAAGATCCATGGAGGCACACTTACACCTCGCTAACTTTCTCCTCCAAATGGCAGATCAAACAATTCGGGCGAGGGGCATAGTCGAAGACGTGTTGATCAAAATTAAAGACGAATACATCCCCGCAGACTTCGTCGTTCTCGACATGGGTCGTAAAGAGGATGTGTCTCTCCTTCTGGGGAGGCCGTTTCTCAATACGGCTAGTGCCGACATATGCGTGGGGAGGGGATTCATCATCTTCCACGTCCAGGGTAAGGCGGTGAAGTGCCCATTCAATGGGTACAACAAGAAGAGCCCCGGAATTCAAGATCATCACATAAGCCGATTGTGGCATCTTCAAGGATCGACTCCAAACCCCGGAGCGAGGTGCTTCCCCCCGATAAGCAAGGGAGAGTCAGGCAGGTGACTAAAAATAATCCGACCTTGCCAACGGGGCAATTGGCATTTAAAAAATTATAATATATATATAAATATATGAACAATAAAAGTCATATAAATAAACTTTGAAAATTAAAATAATAAATTTTTATAAATAAAATAAATGCTTTTATGAAAAATAAGAAAAATAATTTCTAAATAAATATATAAGATGGAAAAATAATTTTCTAGTATTTAAAAAAAGTGTTTTGAAAATTTTTGGAGAAAATAAAAAAAAGTGGGAAAACGGTTGAAAACACGCGAGCAACCAACGGCCACAAACTTCTCATGATCATTTGGCCCTGAAAAGGTCCCTTTGATTTTTGGTAATTGAGTGACAACATTACGTGAACTAATAATGTGTGATTGAGATAATACACGGGAGATTAGTTCACATGAGATGACATAATGAAGGAGCTTTATTGCATATGAGACATGACATGGAGTCATATGACCAAGGTGGTGAAGATCAAGACAAGGCTTGGCTTGATGGATCGGTTGCAAGTGTGAAGGGCAAGTCGGCGGTGAAGCAATGGACCGCGAGGCGGTGAAGCTTGGGCAAGACTTGGCGCCGACCGACTGGCGAAGCGGTGAAGAGCAAGTGAGGTCAAGATCGATGGACCAATAGTGTCACGTGATGATATGAAGTGGATCATATCATTTGGTGATCGTGTTGGTGCATTGGTTGCATCGGCACTTGGAGATGGAGCGGAATGGAAATGCGCAAAGGCAAAGGTATAACCTATAGGGCATTTCATTTCGCGGTCATTGGAGCTTAGAGAAGTTTATGACCGGGGTTTAGGATAGATGGCCGTACTATCAAGAGGGGCAAACTTGTTTGCGGTCGGTCATCTAGTGCCACTTGTGCGATCTAACTTTTGCGATGTGTTAGGATCGAAAGTGGTGTGGTAAGAGCTAACCCGTCCTTTGAAATGATTGTGAAAATGCTAACACACATGCACATGGTGATGTACACTTGGTGGTGTTGGCACATTTGCAAAGGCGGGCGGTGATTGCAGGATTGAGTTGGGTTTGGGAACCGCTCATCCTCGTGGTGGTGAAAACATGCTATTCCTCGTGCTCAAGTTGGTATACTTGTTGGATAGCATGTCGAAGCAAAGGTGTCGGTGTTTCGTGAAGTTTTATTTGGAAAACGGTGACCGGATGCACCGACCGGAAGCACGCCGCATACGCCGGCCAGGGCTTCCGGTCGGGCAAGGCCCGCGCAGAGCTTGTTTCGGGCGTTTTGACCGGACGCGAGGGACCGGATGCTTCCGTGGTGACGGAAGCACGGACGGACGCATGCTTCCGAAAGTGTCACCGGGTGGGGCCGGGGACTCGTCCTTTGTGACGGGCCTTCGGTCGGAAGGTGGCCGGACGCTGGACCGGACCCGGGGTGGTTCCGGTCGGCGTGTCCGGCCAACTCGCGAAAAGTGTGGTTTGAAGCACCAACGGCTCTATTTTGGATGGAGCCTATTTATACTTGCCTTGGTCGGCCATGGCAGGTTTCTCGAAAGCACACTTGGGCCTTGGTGGCTTGTGTTGTGGTGCTAGAGAGCCCTCTCACTCACTTGTGATCGATAGAGTTCATCCAAATCAAAGTGAGGAGCGTTCTAGTGCGATTGCTTTGAGAGATTGCATCGTGTGGCACTAGGTGATCGTGTTGCAAGCCGGTGTGCTTGTTTCTCTTGGAGGTTGCCACCTCCTAGACGGCTTGGTGGCAAGAGACTTCGTGAAGCACGCAAGGAAGATTGTGCGTGTGCTCGAAGGAGGATTTGTGAGAGGTTCGTGCTCACCTCGCGGGGATCGCGGGGCGACACTACTAGAGCGTGTCGGTGAGTACCTCCCTTTGTGCGTGTGGTGTCTTGCGGTGCCTTGAGAGGCTCACTTGAGAGTGGTGTCTTGCGCCTTGCCTTGGGGCGTGCCTTGAGGGGCAAGTGATCGGGGAATCACACCGAAGAACCATCTAGGTGAAACACCAAAGGAACCACCCAAGGTGTTGGTCGACACAACGAGGAGTAGGGGAAGTTGGCAAGCTTTCCGATACCTCGGTAAAAAATCACCGGTGTCAACTTGTCTACTCTTCTCGGTGGTTTTGCATTCTCCAAATCACAAGCTTTGTATTTACATTCATATATACCTTGTGCTTGTGCTTGTGGAGTAGCTCTTGCAATTACTAGCTTGTGTAGCTTGGTTAGTTGCTCTACTTAGTTTGAGTAGCTAAGTAATTTGAGCCTTTGGGTTAGGCATGTGTCGCCTTGTCCATTGTGCATCTAGTGAGCTTAGGATTGGCTTTGTGCTTTTGCTCATTAGAATTGTGTAGGAGCTCACCATTGTTTGAAGTACTAGTGCATAGGTTTGTGTGACCTTGCCATAGAAACGGTTAGGAGCTCAAGCTAGGCTTATCACCTCATTTGCTTTGTGTAGGATCTTTTGTGAGGTGATTTAGAGTCATAGCTAGAGGGGTGAAGTCTTGGCTAAAGCGAATAGTTTCAATTCCGCATTATATATTTGTTTAGCGGTGCAATTAGTTTTAGAAAGGACTATTCACCCCCCTCTAGTCCCCATCTCGACCCTACACACGCCCGACCAAAGCCCAACGACAGCGACCTCGGGCTTGGCGGCAGCAGGGTAAATAAGGCGCCAGCGCCAGGCCTGGCGCGGCGGCTGAGCCCGCCTTGGCCAGCGGCTAGTAGCCATTGTGACCGACTCCACCATGTCGGTTGCTCGGCTATAAAAGCGAGGGAACCGGTGTGATATCTCACCCCTCCCATTCTCACTCTTTCTCACTCTCACACTCGCTCCCACTTTGTTCTTCACTCAATTTTCTCCACAAAAATAGTGTGCCAAGCAAGATCACGGGTGTGAAAGTTCATATCTTCACCTAACCCTTGCACACCGGGGTTTTGCAAGAGTCATAATCATTTTTGTAGGTGCCATGGACAAGCTCGAGAAAGCTCTTGCAGGATTGAGGCGCTCGTCAAGGCGGAGTTCTCGGCATACAAGCTCGAGCTCCATCCCCATCGACCCACAAGAGAACACCCCCGTTCAAGAAGAGGATGCACCAGCTGGGGGAGAGCAAGCTCAAGGACCCTCAACGCTTTACGCCGTCGACGCACCGTACCTCGACATCTAGGGAGATCGGGAGATGCAAGCCTACCTCCACCTCATGGATCGTGTGTTCCTACACACCCCCGAGATCGACTCCGACCTCCTTGAGAGGACAGGTATGGACGTCGAATTCCCATTACTTTGGAAAGCAGTTGGGTGGCAGAATTTTCTGCCTCTTGAGGAGGAAGGTTCTCGTCTCCTGACAATTCAATTTCTTTGCACTCTAGTAGAAGATGAGTTTGGGATCTCGTTCCGCTTGTTTGGTCAGTCTTAACATATTCAGTGGGCAGACCTAGCTCATCACTTGTAGTTTAGTTACAAATGTGCATTTGATCTTGATAATGCTTTGCCACGGTTTCGCGAGGAACCGTTTTGGGAAGAAATTTCTGGTGCACATGAGCACGGTACTTTTAAGCCTCGTCATATGCAGATCCAGCATCCTTCTTTAAGATTCATTCATCGCTAGATCTCTATGACTTTGTTCCCTAGGCACCTGGTCAGATGGGTGCAGGAGGTTGAGCTTAAGTTACTCTATGCCATTGTTCACAAAGTTAGAGTAGCTCCTGTGGTAGAAATGTGCAGACACTTTTTAGAAGTTATTACTATGACCACTACAGTTACCTGCACATCTCTCATCACACGTATCGCTTCTGCAATAGGGGCCCTTGACAATGAGCAGATAGAGTATATTTCTATACCTCGCACCAGTAGCACTGTGTCACAGCTGATCCAAGGGCATCTTTTGAAGTCCCTACCTTCGGGAGAGCTTGGTTTTACTTTTCCTGGCTATATAACTATACTCCGGTTACCTAAACCGGATCTATGGTTGTATAAAAGCCAGTCACTAACCTTTGAGCTCGAGACTTCGATAGCCTATGCGGGGAAAAGCATCTATGGCAGCATCACTCGCGATCTTTGGGAGAACGAGAGAGGCCGCTCAAGCTCACACACACAAAGACACTTCGGGCCCACAGATACCACAGGGCACGTGATGTTCCAGGCTGGATGGCCCCCATACATGGGAGTACCACGGCCTATGCCCGGGTATGACCCTAGGTGGGAGCCACAGCCCAGGGCACCTGAACCATTAGGATGGCCCGAAGGAGATTCTGCAGCTTGGGAGCAGAACAGGATGGAGCTGAGCAGTAGCTCGGATGACATGCCCCCACCAGTACAACCACGGACGATCGGTACATGGGGCTGGAGGCGATCAAGCGCACGACCTACAGACCCTGGATGTTCGCACTGCAGAAGTCCAACATACACTCAACACCCATGTGTAGAACACCCACCAGTGGCAGCAAAGCTAGCAGTACCAAAGCCAGCAAAGGCGGGACCAACTCAGGCGACATGGCACGGCGTAACGCATACGACAAGAAGCATCTTGGAGGTACCAAGGCCTCAACCCCCGATCAAGAGGCCTCGGATAACTTGGGGAGGACCCCCCCGGTATCTTGCATTGCATATTTATTTTCAAAGTTTTATTTTCATTCCGGCATGTTTTAATTTCAGCAATCTTGCATTCAAAAAAAATCCAAAAATAGAATAAGTAGCTCTTAATAAAAGGTTTTCATTCTTATATATATGAGCTATAGAAATGTCTAGTTAATCCCTTGTTGAAATGATGAATAGTTGCTCGTCTTATGTTTTACACATTGCCTAGCTTATACCTTAAATTTCTCTAAAGTTTGGGTTTAGTGGCTAAGTTATATTTCACCTTGAAAAACCTGAATCATGTGGGTTATGTATAGCTTATCGATCTAGGTTGTTGCGAGAGATGCGATATGGTAATCTTGACTTGCTATGACATCATTCGAGAAAGACTTGACATCTAGAGTTTTATTTTCAAAAATCAAAATTCAAAAAGTTCCTCAATGATATGCATTTCCCACGAGCCATATGACATGCTTACATATTCCAAACCTTAGTCATATGCTACTTGTTTTCATGGTGAGCCTTGTTGCATTTCTTAAAGCGCAATCATTAGAAACAGGTTTAGAACCCATCTCTAATAACGGGCGCGAAATGCGCCGTTGACATTCCTAAGTGAAACCACCGTGTCGGTGATAACACTAGGTACATCAACGGTGATAGATCTTGCCAAATAAGATATTCATCCACAAGCGCACGGATCTATCATTGTAGCATTTTCAGGAGATATTCGAGGTATCGTTATTTATATTTTCCCAAAGGAAGGCATGGTGGAAAAGGATCTAATGGAGACATGAACAAGATAACACGGATGTATAATAGACCAATGCTCATAATAGGGGTAAAACAAGATCGGTAGTAGGATAACTTGACACACACACTCAAGCCAATCTCAAGGATAAAGGTAAAAGAATGAATAAAAGAATAAGTCTAACATGGAGCAGGCATATCCTAGATAGTCATGTCAAGATAGCGGATACACACATGTTTTCTTGTTAGAGATTCTAAGTCAAGAAAGCCAAGGTCTCTCGCTGAATTACGCCGGGCACCGGCCCACGCCCAAAGGACGGTGTCCGGCAATTGCGGCCGCGCCACACCCGAACGTGGGGGGGATTACAAGGGACGGACAAGGTTTGTCACAACCCGGCCGCCTTCCCCTCAACCGTGGGATGCGCCACAAAAGATAGGCAACCCCTAGCCCGGACACCACGTCTACACTAGTGATTATCACTCTAGCGTGTTAACAAGGCTTACCCGCCCCCGGGGGTCCTTCTACTAGAGCGCCGCCCGAAGGAATGACTATCAATCCCGCAACCCAACATCAACCAAGTCTAACTGGATAGAACTCATCATAACATTCTAGCTCTTGGTCTAAACATGTATGTATGATAAATGAAGCACGATGTTCTATAAGACAAGATCATGATATAGGAACTATAGACTAGTTCATCAATCAAGATTATATCAAAAGAACTTTGCTCTAATTCAAGAACATGACTATATTGATAAGTAGAGAACAAGAACAAGATGAAGAACTCTAAATTGCTCATACCGAATAGCTCCAAAATGTCTTGCTCTCCTTTTATTATCCTTGCCAAACTCCTCCTAAGTACAAACTAAGAAAAAGAAGAAGAAGAAGAAGAAGAAGAGGAAGAAGAAGAAGAAGAAGAAAGGGAGAGAGGCTCTCTTTGTGTGGTGTGTGTTTACAATGAAGAGAATGGCCTCTATTTATAGGAGAGGGGAGGAGAGGGCCATCTCTATACAAGGAAATGTTTCCTACCGCCTCCAGGCCATGCAACCGACCTGGGAACGTCGGTATCCTACTTTCCATTCGAGCTGCGCTAAAAACCGGAGAGGAACCGGCCATTAAGGCCATGAACCTGGAGCTAAACCGTGGAGATGACGGGGGCATGCTGCGTTCTTGGAGAAATCCGGGGATCCGGCCGGGGCTGAACCGGCCGAACGGGGGCCGAGCCGGCGGGCGGGCCGCGCTGGTTGCTGGGCCGGCCAACCGCCTCCGCACCTCCACTCTGCGTCGACACGTGGCCGGGACGGCCGGCCCGGACAGCGCCGTAGCTCCGCCTTCAGCGCATGCACGACGCAGCGCCCGATAGCGGGGCCGCAGGCAGCGTTCCGCTCCGTCTGTAGCGTCCGCCGCGTGGGGAGGTAGCCGGGCCAGTGTCATGACCTGATTGGGCCAGCCGGTCGGCCCGCCCCGTGGGGGACGGCGCGCCTGCATGTGGGCCCGCCGTGGCCCGCGGCCTCTTAGGCCGGCCGACGGTAGCGACGGCCCGTGGGGCCCCACTGTCGGGCCCGTGCTCTGGCGACACAAGGCAGCTGCGCCGCGGTGTCAGATATCGATTGAGTCCGCTTGGTACTATGACACGTGGGTCCTCATTTCATGTTGATTCATGTTTGGCCCATATCTTTTCCATCCGAGTCCAAATATATCAAGTAATATATCCATTTAGATTCACCGTGGACGAGCTCTCCGTGATGGTGTACTTTGTTTTGCCATCCAAGTTTGTCACGTGTTGGACCTTTTTGCCATTGGTTGGATGTTGTGTTGATGTACGTTTTCCCGGATGACGTATTTCGATACTTTCTCACTTGTTTTGGTTATAAATCCTGCAATGTGGTAATTCTCCAATACAAGTGGAATTTGGTTAATAGTAAAAGTATATGTGTGTAGTAATATATAGTTTCCCCCTTCTCGGTAGAAAGTTGACGGTAAAAATACGTCGTTAGTGACCATCAACAAGCCTATGTCAAATTGTTGCGACCTATGTTGAGATTCTTTTCATATGCCCAAGATCAAGAATCACGTACACCCACAAATAAATCGGCGACTCTCACACCGAGAAGTTGCGCACAACATGCACCTTTCCATCCACCAAATAAATTCCATTCACTTTGTATCATGACTTCTCACAAATATTCCGGCTACAAAGGAGAAGTATGGGCTATGCTAAAAAAAAGATGGACAAATATCCCAATAAAGATGAGGAAGTCAAGATCGTCAAAAAAAAAAAAAAAAGTAGCCCATACCTCCTTCAAAGTTTTTACCAAAAAGAGAGTCATGATACTTGGAGCACAAAAATGCCACAAATACCATACACTTTGCACATCTTGATCTAGGCCTATGACTAGTCTCTCCATGTGGTCCGGTTTTTTACTAAGGCAACATGACATGATACAAGTATGCCAATCTTCTACCTACCAGAGCTTCACAAAAGCCTTATATAGTTGGTAGGCAAAAGAAAGGGAAATCAAAGCCTTTGGTGAGGAACAAACCACATACATACTTGAGCGATCGAGAGATCATTTGAGGAACTACTTTCTTTGCAAAAAAAAAAAAATTCAAAACCTCCGGATTGATAGTTGCTCAAAAGGATGAAAGATAAGCGAGTCTGTTGAACCATTCTATCTTGCAACCGCCCAAGACTTGGAGACTACTTAAAAAGCCCCACAAGCGACTCAAGGTAATAAAGGGTGGATAAACATGCCATTTTATTCAAACTCTAGTAGAACTTTACGATATAAGCATGGCATTCTTAAAGCGTAATCGGCATAGTAGCAACTCGATCAACAACCAAGTACTTATCTTTTTGCTCGAGGGGCGCGCAAAGGGTAAGCTTGGGGAGTTTGTTGATGATCCACGAGCGACATATTTTTACCGTCAACATTCTACCATAAAAGGGGTGAAACTATACATTTTCATACTCATATACATTTACTATTGACATATTTCCACTTGTAGTGCACAAATAAATGTTTTGCAGGATTTATATAAAAAACAAGTGGAATATGCACCAAAAAAGGCGCCTCCCGAAAGCGCATTTCGAGGAAGACATTCAACCCAAGGGAGAAAAGGCCCAAACACGACGCAACCTAGGCCAACAACCGTCACTTAGCATCTTTCGGCCCAAAACCGCGCGAGGACCGAAGCCCAGCCCAGGTAGGAGCCCGGCCGGCTACAAGGCCAAGGCTTAGGTCGGCCCGGTCCAAACTTCGCGCAAAGTGCAATAAGTGACTAGGAGGGCGGCGCTTGGTCGGTTCGCGGTGCGATTGTACTGGGCGCTGACATGGTCGGTTTAGGTGGTAGATTAGCACTTAGCCCCCCTCTCTCACTTGTATAAGTAGGCCTCCCATCTCCCTCTCTCACACACACACCACATAAGGAGCTCTACCTCACTCACTACCTCCCTCTCCACCTCTCCACTTCACACTTCTTCTTCTTCTTCTTCTTATTCTTTGGCTAGTATTTGGAGTAGAAGCTACAAGGAGGGCTTGTCTCCTAAGAAGAAGAGCTTTGGTAATATATCTTATTCATGGAGAATTCTTCTTATTGCAAGTTCCTATTCTATTATCTTGGCCTAACATTTGAATTAGAGTATAGTCATGTTCATGTTATAGTCTTGATGCATGAACTAGCATATAGTTTGGGTGTCTTGATCTTGACATGTTCATATTTGTTCTACATGAATCACATTGCCAACATGATTATAGTTGGGTTAACGGTTCGTCGTTCCTTCGGGTTTGCTTGTGTCCTAGTCCGTCCATCCGTAGGGTGGGGATCTGGGGGGGACATGAGTAGTTGTCTTGTATCTGTCGACGTGGTGCCCGGATGCCCTGATGACCTTCGAATATGACGGCATGCCACGGTTGTGGGAGTAGGCGGCTGGGTCGTGGATGACTTAGTCCGCCCTTTGTAATCCCCCCCCACGTGTGTATCATTGTGTAGGAGTTCGTAAATGCCTCTCTTCGGGCCGTATGGCTCGGGTGGTCTCGATTAACCTAGACATAACCATTCTTATATCATGTGCACTTGTGATACTAACTATATTCATTTGTACCGCCAAGACTAGAAACATTAACTTACTCCATAGATTATTCATTTATTCTTTTCTATTTTCTTTATCCTTCGAGCTATCTCCCGGGTGTGTGTCACACTATCTTGAAAACTGATATGTTTACCCCCTGTGTGGTCAAGTTGGTCATCGTATGCGTGTACTCTTGTATTTTAGGTGCCATGCTAGCTTCTTACATACATGCCTTCCTTTGGGAAAATATAAATAACGATACCTGAATACTTCCGGGTGAAATGCTACAATGATAGATCCGTGCGCTTGTGGATGAAAATCTATTATGGCAAGGTCTATCACCGCCGATGTTTCTAGTGTGATCACCGACATGGTGGTTTCACCGGGAATGTCGGCAAAGTGCATTTTCGGGCGCCGTTATTAGAGATGGGTTCTAAACTTGTTTCTAGTGATTGCGCTAAGAAATGCCAACAACCGCCTCCTCCACCCCACGCAGCAGATCCGGCCGCCGCCCTCCTTCGCTCGCCGCGCCCCACGCCACTTTGCCCGCTGCCGCCGCGACCTAGGAGGAGGGAGGAGGAAGGAGAAGGGAAGGGGAGGAGGAGGAGGAGAAGGGGAGGAGGAGGAAGGAGAATGGGAGGAGGAGAAGGGAAGGAGAAAGGGAGGAAGGCGAGGAGGTGGTACTTTGCTCGCCGCCGCCGCGCTTCGAGATGCCGACGCCGCCTCATTTGTTTTGATCCCGACGAGGAGGAGGAGGAAGGAGAAGGGAAGGAGAAGGGGAGGAGGAGGAAGGAGAAGGGGAGGAAGAGGGAAGGAGGAGAAGGGGAGGAGGAGAAGAGGAGGAGGAGGAGGAGGAGGAGAAGGGGAAGGAAGGGGAGGAGGAGGTGGAGGAGGCACTTTGCTCGCCTACCCCCGCCCAAGGTGCCCCATGCTTGATAACGCTAAAGGTGAGGCACTTTTGCTACTCTTAGTAGTAGTGCTAGTTGTATTAGGATGTGAATGTGAATGTGTATATGCAAATGTGAATGTGAATGTGAATGTGAATGCGAATGTGGTGGTTGGCCATCGTGCCATTAGTTTTTTGGGGGTTTAAAACCTCACCGCACGAGGGGAGGTTTGCGAAAATTTTCAATTGACACTAACTAGCTTGTTCCCTTTTCATGCGGGGAAGGACGTGTTGTAGCCGATCGTCTTCCTCGCCACCGCTAGCCCGACTCCACCTACACCCAAGGTATAACCACTCTTTCCGTCTCGTGTTCTAGTATCGCAGTAATTCTGGTTAGGCGTCTCATTGAAAAGAGATACAATTGGAAGTATGCAGATCTGCATATGTATAACCGTGTATCTCTTTCGAATCGCCCACATTTTTTGGGCGGCCCGTGGATGTAGATGGTGTTAGTTTTCATGAGTACCGCTTCGATCCGGAGATAGAGTTTCGGCATCACCTCCCCGGTGTTCTTCGGATACACAACCTCCCTTTCGGGACGTGTATCGGAGAATAGCGAGGGAGGTGCTGCCAGAAATTGTCTCGATCGGGCGGACCATAGAAACCGACATCATCTACGCATCTCGAGTGGGATTAGGACCTATCTTCTCCTATTAGATAGTAAGGTCGTAGTGTAGACCCGATGTACTCTTATATTACTCGTGTGTGTGTATGTTAGAGGATGGATGACCGTGAGTGGATGTACTTTGGCCGCTCGGCTTATGGACAAAGTGGACCAATGAATGGCTCAACAAGACCAATGATTTCTTGGAAACAAACATTTCGCCATGCGGGGAACCGATAAAACTTGGTGTCCCCTGCGGCAGCTTGTCGAATAGGAAGCGGCGAAGTCAAAGGACGGCATGGGCAAACATCTTGGCAAGTTCGATTTATGCTAGGCTACACCCGATGGATGTCATGGTGAAGCCGGGCATATGAGAGATGAGGTCATGAGACAACATATCGAGGATTTGGATGGTGATGGTGGGGTAGCGCACATGTTAGATGACTATCATGAAGCACACTTTGGTGAAGGGCGTATGGAGGAGGAG
This sequence comes from Hyparrhenia diplandra, assembly GCA_015847255.1. NCBI lineage: Eukaryota > Viridiplantae > Streptophyta > Magnoliopsida > Poales > Poaceae > Hyparrhenia > Hyparrhenia diplandra. The sequence goes on from JADLZK010008912.1 coordinate 217,476, forward strand.
GAGCGGAGGCAACCGCAAAGGCGTATTATGACATGTTGTTCACAGACAACAACCACTTTATGACCACACAAAGGTCTCTCGGCTAGACGCCATTGGTCATGTTATGGCATTCAAGGCCCAAGATAGCTCGAGCCGTGAAGCCTTCGACACTATGTTGACAATTTTTGGCAGCATGCTTCCGGAAGGTCACATTCTGCCAAAGAGCATGTATGAGTCATGGAAACTCCTTTGTGCACTTAAGATGCCATATGAGCAGATACATGTCTACCCCAACAATTGCATCTTATTGGGGAAAGAACATAAGGAAGCAACGACTTGCCCAAAGTGTCAAGCCTCTCGGTACACGAGGTAGACTCGGTAATGGTCGAATGCGGCGGCTTAGCATCCCCAGTAAAATCCTACGGTACCTTCCATTCATTCCGAGGATCCAACGGCTTTACATGATCGAGGAGTCCGCGACACGAGATGACGTGGCACAAGAAAGGAGTTCGATACAAGCGGACGGACATGATGGTACATCTGCCGATGGTGAAGCGTGGAAGCATTTTGATGACAAGTATCACGAGAAGGCTGGGGAGGCTCGTAATGTACGTGTTAAGTACCGGCAAGATGGGTTCAATCCTTATGGAATGATGGCTGCCCCCTACACTTGTTGGCCCATTTTTTTTATCCCCTCAATCTCCCCCGGCGTCCTCCTTTAACTTGACCAGGGAACATATTCTTGTCATTGGTAATTCAGGACACCCGGGAAAGTATATGGGTGTGTTCATGGAGCCCTGTGATTGTGGCCGATCAAGGCTTGGGATGAAGGGGTATGGACATATGACCGGAGCTATGAAGAGAAACTTCGGGATGTATGTTTGGTACCAGTACTCCATGCATGACTTATAGGCGTATGGCATATTGGCAGTTGGTGTGTTCATAGCAAGTTTCCATGCCCACTATGCATGACAATTTGTGATGTTCACTTGGTTGAAGAAGGGTGGCAAGTTTTCTTCGTTCGACAAACATCGACAATTCCTCCCAGCTGAGCATGCATTTAGAGTTGACACGAAGAACTTTACGAAAGGTGTAGTAGTCACAGACCCTGCACCAGAGATGATGACACGTGCCGCGATCCGTGCTCGGTTAGATGCTCTCATGGTCGAAGAAGGAGGCACTAAGTTTGTGGGATATGGTGTGGAACATGCATGGACTCATAAGTCGGGCTTGGAAAGGCTCCCCTACCATGATGACCTTCGGCCCACACTACATTGATATGATGCACCCAAAAAAGAATAACGCCGAGACACTATTTGCAACAATCATGGACAGCGATAAGTCAAAGGACAATGTTAAGGCTAGAGTGGATCTGAAAGAGTTATGCGACCCAGGCCAAAGCAGAAATGCAGGCCTCCTAGAGGCCGCAAGGGTTGGACAAGACCTAAGGCTGATTTCGTGCTTAGTAGGCCCCAAAGGACGGAAGTACTAGAATGGTTCCAAAACTTAATGTTCCCTGATGGGTATGCAGCGAATCTAAGGAGGGGAGTGAACTTGTTTACTCTGCTGAATCAATGGGCTCAAGAGTCATGACTACCACGTATGGATTGAGCGGATTCTTCCGGTGATGGTTCGAGGCTATGTCCTAGATCATGTCTGGCAAGTGCTTGCAGAGCTGAGCTATTTCTTCCGCCGGCTTTGTGCCAAGGAGCTATCTAAGACCTTGGTAAAAGAAATGGAAAAAATGGCACCTGTGTTGCTCTGTAAGTTGGAGCAGATCGTCCCACCAGGCTTGTTCAATCTGATGTAGCATCTGATTTTGCACCTCCCGTATGAGGCGCGAATGGGGGGGCCTATGCCGTGGCATTGGTGCTATGCGATTGAGAGAGTCTTAAAGACCGTTCGTGACAAAAATCGGAAATAAAGGCAAGATCGAAAGGTTCCATCACCGAGGCATCTTGTCTCGAGGTGTCAAACTTCACAACAACATACTATGCCAGGCAACCTTCCTTCCGTGCATAATCCACCCCCACGTTACAATGCCAGCGAAAATGAATCGACCCTCAGCCTTTTTCGAGGGCAACTCGGAAGCACAAGTGAAGGGACCAATGTGCACTGGGCAACTGAAGAGTGGCATAGTATCATGCTATATATACTAATCAACCTGGACGAAGTGGAGCCTTACATGCGGTAAGCCACTATTCTTAATAAACTCATTCTTGAGTAGCCACTATTCTACTTCCAACTCCCTTGTGTCTCATCGCTTTGTGGGGAATTTCTCCGCCTATTCGGCATGGACGGCGACCTAACCGGCGAACAATGTGAGACCCTTCTTAAACAGGGCGCGGAAAGGGGAAGGCCAGATTTTATTTTGTGGTTCAGACGCAAGGTACTGTCCAATTTAGCTCGTACTTTGTTTTAACAAGTTCCATTTACGTGTGATTGATATGATAATCGCCTTTGCGTGCCCAAACCGATAATCGTCAGGAGTGCCGAAGTTGCGCGGGTTGCCGGTGGCTTTCAATATAGGGTCAGGTCATTTAATGCTTATGACGTGAATGGATATTGCTTTCACACAACAAGGCACAGCGAGTTGGCCCAATCAAAAAACACTTTAACCGTGGTGTTTTCACGCCCGGCATCGATGGGGTCGAAGTTCTATGGAAGAGTGGAAGAAATATATGAACTCGAGTTTCATGGCTACACACATTTTAATCTGTCATATTCAAATGCCATTGTTTTGATCCCTGAACAAACAAGATGGACCCCTAATCTTGGGCTAGTTGAAAGAGGCCGGACTCCGTCTACCAAGGTTGGGATGTCTAGGTCGTGGCTCAATAGGCCACACAAGTTTATTATATGTCATACCCGTGCCAAGATGATGAGCGTCTTAAGGGTTGGGATGTTGTGACCAAGGTAATGCCACACGCTAAACTAACTACCTCTCACAAACAATGAAGATTACAACTTTGACCCAAACACATATGTCGGAGAGTTCTTTCAAGAAGATGGACTACCGGGGAGTTTTTGAGATAGACATAACGGGCCGATGGGAATGGTAGTAGACAATGAAAGGGAGGTTGACGAGGAGGAAGGAGATGTGGTTCAAAATGTGAAGGACCTAGAATTACCGGGATTGCAATTAGGCGAGGACAATGATGAAACTTCTCCACCTAATGATCAAGCTAGTACCGCCTCTTGATGCCGATATCGACATGCGTGACATTGATGATGAGACTTATGATCCGGATAATCCGGATCATGATGACTATTCTAATACATGTAATACTATGTTACCTTCAAGTTATATTTGTTTATTTTGCATCTATTTCTAAGTACATCCTTTTCATTTCCCATGTCTTTCTAATTATGTTTTTGTTTATTTTGAAGGTGATTGAAAAAA
>JADLZK010008913.1:0-78691 GCA_015847255.1 Hyparrhenia diplandra
TACTCTTGGAATGGCACTAGACATATTAAACACCGCACAATTAGTGTCATTTGCTCTTCATGACTCACATCTCGGTGTACAATCCAAGATAATGAGAGAAGTATTTTGCACTTTTTATGATCTTTAAAATATGTTTTTCAATAGCATCGGCAAGCATAGCAATTAACTCATTACGTATCCTAGGGCCAAGATAATGATGATGGATTTCATTATTATGAATGCTTTGATATGTTCTTGCATGACGGGGATCAAATTCAGCAATCATTTCCACTTTGTGGCGGGGAAATTACCATTATTTGGTTGATAAAGTTTTGCATTTGTTCCTCGATAGGCTAGATTTTTGCTTAGCAAGAAACTTCACAGCGAAACTATTCTTACCAAAAATTTTCTCCAACGCTCCTTCTCTTTTGCAATTTCCCGCTGCATATCATGATCAATTGTTTTATTTTTTGCTCAATCTAATCCGAAGATCAATCCATGTATTCATGTTTGACATATGCTCTTGGCTGTTCTCATGTTGTTTTATTCTGTCACTCAAATGCTTCCAATCCCTCACTCCATCATTTGCTAAAGAAGCCGTGTACTCATTTGATTTGAATAGTTTGCAGCAAAAACAAAAGACCTTGTCCACATGTTTAGAGTAAACCAGCCACTTCCTATCAACAACCTCTCCATTATTCATCTTTTCTAGAGTAGTAGGCATATGAAAAATGCCTATTACTAGGATCACTAGGAAATTGTAAATCCATCTCTCTCACAGGCCCTTTCTCAATTATGATATCCCTTTTGATATTGTCAAGATTTTCCCATGTCTTAGGATCAAAGATACTCAACATTGATTGTTCATCAATATATATATTTTCTGTATCATCCGAAGGCTGCAAATTTTCACCTGATCCCAAAATGTCCTCGGTAGCATCAGCTTGCGCATCTAAATTTTCCTCCCCTGTGGCACCATCATTGGCATCAGCTTGTGCATCGTTTGTTCCACCATCATTGCCATCAGCTTGTACGATGATTGGCTGATCATGTTCTTGCCCATGATTTTGACTAACTTCGACGTTTCTTGATGTTGGAAAAAACCTATGTAAAGCACCCTTTTGTGATTCTCTGGATTGAAGTTCTTGTTTTCTTTCTTTCCTTTTTTGAGCACCAGACTTGTGTCTCTTTGGTAACATCTAACATGATTAAAAAAAATAAATTAGAAATCAAATCCCTAAAGCCTCTATCGCTACCCGTAAGCACTAAGCATGCAGGGTATTAATTTTGATCAATTGATCTGTACACTTGTACTAGTTCATACGAATCATACCTTTGCCAAATTGCCGTGGAGGGGCAGAAGGCTGTCCTTGCGTCCGGCTGCGTCGTGCCGGCGTGCATCCCTGGCAGATAATTCTTAATTTCTAATTGCCGTACAGATCAATTCATCAAGATCAATCCTGCTGGTACTAGTCCATACCTTTGCCAGAATTGCCGTGGAGAAGGGCAGAAGGCCGGCGTGCGTAGCGGTGTCGCCCTGCGCGGCTGCGCTGCGTGGTGCGTCGCGAACTGGCGATCGGCGATCGAGAAAGTTTGACGGCGGCTGATGGGCTGACCTCCGCGAATACACAATTACAAATGCATATATATCTACTAGGGAAAAAGTCCATATTGCCTCCCTCAATTTTCTCAAAAGTCCACTTTTACTCCTATAACTCTAAAATCTGGTAAAATACCTCCCTCAACTTTAAAACCGTTCATATTACATCCCTCCTCTGGTTATAAGCGGTTTCGAAAGTGGTTTTGTCCTTTTTTTTTATTTATTTTGGCTGAAACTTCCAAAAACCATAATAAATCATAGAGAAATTATAAAATAGGAAATCAATTTTGTTGGACTTTACATTAGTAGATCTACACATTGAACATATAAAATAATATGCTTTAGGACAAATTTTTGTATTTTAGCTTTAGCCTATGCTTTTCTATAGAATGATATGCTTTAGTATAAATTTTGTATTGAGCATATTATTTTATACGTTCAGTGTGTACAAATACTAATGTGAAGTCCAATAAAATTGGAGTTTCTATTTTATAATTTTTCTGTGATTTATAATGATTTTGGAAGTTTTAGACAAAATAAATAAAAAGAAAAAAACAAAACCACCTTCAAAACTGCTTATAACCAGAGTAGGGAGGTAATATGGACGGTTTTAAAGTTGAGGAGGTATTTTATCTGTTTTTAGAGTTATAGAGCAAAAGCGGACTTTTGAGAAAATTGAGGGAGGTAATGTGGACTTTTTCCTATCTACTATACACGCTAAACTCATGGGCCCCAGCCTCATGGGCCCATGGGCGTAGCGCACCGATTGCACCCCTAGGGACGGGCCTAGGTGGCTCGCGGCTTCTATTGCTTTGTGATTTGCAAATCGGTAATTGTATACTTATACTAGGTCGGACGGCGGTAACTCGTCCGGATGCTCGCTCGCTGCCGTGGGCCGCATGGCCCGCAGCCCATACTCGCTCGAGACCTGACCTCATTGTCTTCCTCGCCTTTTCATCTCTGCGCCCTCACCCACACACCTGCTCTCCACCATAGATCCAGATTCGATCCCTGATCCACCACCTTCTTTGCCGGCCTCTGCCTTGACCTCGACCTCCGGCTTCCACGCGCGGCCTGAACTCCTCCCCGCGCAAAGGTCTCCTATCGCCGAGTTCCTCCCCTGCCATGTCCGCCACCGACCTTCGCTCGATCTCCTCCCCACGCATGGGCTGCCTCCGCCTCTCTGCTCCTCCATGGCTGAGGCGGCTCGAGCTTGAGCTTGCCGCCATGCCGTGGGCCGCCCCGCCTCTGTGCTCCTCCAAGGCGGGGGCGGGGCGGGTCGAGCTCGAGCCCCCCATGGAAGGGCCGGCAGGCCCCGCGCTCGTGCTCCCACATGGTCGAGCCGGCGTTGAGCTCGAGCTTCCCATTCTTTGAGGCCACGGCGCCTCCACCTCCACCGCCATGGTCTCCCTCTACCTTACCTCCTCCCGCTATGGGCCTCCTCCGCATTTGCGCTCGTCCGTGGCCAAGCGAGCTTGAGCTCGAGCTCCCCCATGGCTGTTTCATTAGAGGTTTTTAGATGTAATAGTACTTGAATTTGGCTATTTCATTAGAGGATTTTCAGATGTAACAATAGTCATCTATGTGTACTTGCATCTTATATTTGGTTGTTTCAATAGAGGATTTTGGATGTAACGGTATTAGAAATTGGTTGTTTTCATTAGAGGATGATGTTTGGTTGTTTCATTAGAGGATTTCAGATGTAACACTATTGGAATTTTGGTTGTTTCATTAGAGGATGTTTGGTTGTTTCATCAGAGGATTTCAGATGTAACAATATTGGAATTTTTGTTGTTTCATTAGACAATTTTTCATTGTTTAAAATACCCACAATTAGATGCTCTCATGTCCATATTTTCAAATTGATGTTTGTGTTATTGCAGTACGTAGTTTTTCGTGTTTCATGATTTGATCTTATCTTGTTTCAGTACATATTTTGAGATGTTACAGTATGATATTCTCTGCAGGGGAATATGACTAGGTCGGGGACGGGGGCATGGTGGAGTACGAGGCCGTGCTATCCCTTGTCGTGCGGCCGCCGCCAGGGAGGACAACCTCAAGCTCCTGGACACCCGCTCTCCCGCCACGGTCTCCTTCGCCTGAGCTCCTCCCTGCCATGGCTGCCACCGAGCTTTGCGTGGAGTTCATCCCCATCATCGGCCGCCTCTGCGCTCTGCGCTCTTCCATCTCCATGGCCAAGACAGGGTCGCTCTACACAAGCGGAGGGGACCGGTGCGGCGTGGCGGCAGAATCGTGTGGTGGAGACCAGCCCGACGCGAGGCGGCTATGGAATCTGCGGCGGAGAGACCGGCTCGGCACGGCACGGCAGAATCACATGGCGCGAGCCGAGGGAGATGCGTCGAAGCTCTGCTCGTGTTTCAACGGTGGTGAGGGAGGCCGGGATCGTGAATGGGGAAGGATGGTGATTGGATGGGCCACAGGAATTTTGATAGGCCGGCTGGCTCACATTGGCTGCCGCGGGCGTCGGAACGCAGCCCTAGGGCCGGACGTCCGGGCGCTATCGTTTCCGTTTGCGAACAGATGCAGTATAACGGGGATCCAACCGCGCCCTGCTTCCTCGCCCGTGCGTGGATGAAACGCCCTAACATCCTTAGTGTGGGTCCAACGTCTTGGAAACGATGCTCAGGAATCTCAGGTTGAAGAAATTATCAAGAAGCTAGTAGAATATCGCTTGTCCGAGCGGTCAACGGCACGGCGACCGTGCGTGCTGCGCTTGTAGTCCTGCCAGTGCCATGTTAAAGCTTTGGTTCCCTACTTCCCTTGAATCAGGAAACATGTATATACAACAGAAAATGCTACTCGATCTGCTCTTCTCAGTTGTTCCAGAGGAAGAATTTGAGGGCTTTTCCAACATGGAAGACAGGCCGTCTCCGAGTTCCTTCATGCATCTTAAATTAACTGAGCCAGGTCGAGCGGTGTCCACTGCTTTGCCTCGCTGTAATTTGGTACCGCTATTTATTTCTCTCTATATATATACTATCGTGTTTATGTTTATCTTGCTCCATGTACAATATGCAACTGAATTTCCTCTTAAAAAAAAGACATGCAACTGCAGATATCTTGCTAATGTGTGAGTTTTGAGATTCCCAAAAGTACTACTTGTACTTTGCCTTTGTTTTGCCAACTTGGACAAGCCACATGCAGCAGGCAACGCAGATGCATGCATGCCCAACTTCAACTTACCACCACGTCATGCCACTGGTACAGCCGAACTTTCTCCCGCCGGTTCACCATGCATTTATGTTAGCGGTTGCGCCAATCACCAGGTGCACTCAACAGTAGAAAATAACCTTTGTGCCGATGGTCAAAAGAGATCCGCCAACGTTAATGGACAAACCATAGGCGGTTGCGTAACGTCAGCGCGCCCACCCATGACCACCCGATCTGGCAAACGCACGGCTCATATCACGCGCCCCCACGCGTCCGGCAGCCATGCAACAATTAAGGTACGTCGCTCAGAGGGCCATCGCCTCCGGCACACGCCCAGGTGGCTTCATGTACATATATGTCGACGTCCGATCCCCTGCCTATCGGCAACGGATTCGAGTCGACACCATTGCGCCGCTGTCGTCTCGCACGCCATCGTCATGGTCGCGCGCGCGCGTGGGGTTTGACAGTTGCTTCTTCTGCTCTTGCGATTACATACTTTTCAAATTTCAAGGGTTGGAAAAATGAACATACCTATATCCGCCCACCCTATGGTACCCTATAACGAAGATAAGGTTTTGTATAGAAAGCTAATGAATGCTTGGCTGTCATTGACGTGCAAGTCCCTAATGACCAAATCTTATCCAATCATATCATGCAGGCCTTTCTTTGTACGTAGTCATCCATGACGATGATGGCTTTCTGAAACAGACCAACAATGCCAAGATGGAAATTTTGTTTCACTAGATTTTGATTCGTAGGTATGTCTATTTTATCATATGTCATTCCGCCGGTGCTTAGTTTCGTACGGGAAGTCACATCTAAGATGCCTTGACCACATAAAAGTTTGGTTTTCGTAAGGGACTCATGTTGCTGATAATCTCTTGTGCCGTCATTTCCTAGTTGTTTCAATTCTGTTACAAAATTTTAATTTTGTACCAACCCACCACTACAGGAAAAGGTCCTTTGCCGAGCGCATGATTCCGCTCGGCGAAGCCTTTGCCGGCGTGGTGCTCGCAAAAGCCGCCGGGGAAATTTTCGTAGGCATAGAGCCTTTGCCGAGCGCCAGGCTCACCTACGCTCGGCAAAGGAGTTGCCGAGAACCGGTTTTGCCTCTCGGCAAAGAAAAGTAGCTGTTAACGGCAATTACAACTGACGGCTCTTTGCCGAGCGCCACGGTGTCGGGTCTTGGCGATTTTTTTTTTGTAAAATACTTCTTCGGCGCCACGCCAGTGAGCTCTCGGCAAAGAAATTTTTCTTTTTTTTTGTAAAATACTTCGCCGAGCGCCACGCCGGTGAGCTCTCGGCGAAGAAATTTTTTTTTTTTTTTTTTTTGTAAAATACTTTGCCGAGAGCCAAGCTAGTGAGCTCACAGTCCTGACAAGATGGTACATCCATCAGATGGTGAAGCATGGCAATACTTTGATGAAAAACATCCTGAGAAAGCAGATGAGGCGCGTAATGTACGTATTGCGATGGCAACCGATGGGTTCAATCCTTATGGAATGAGAACGGCCGCATCTTCGGTTGGTACCTCTTCGTACCTGGAGGATTTGCACTTTGGACAATACCTTGCATCCGCGTGTTCTTTCCTAAATAGGACAAACCCATTCACGCAAGCATGTATATGCTCATACGGCATCTTAAGTGCACTAAAGAGTTTCTGTGACTCGTACATGCCCGTTGGCAGGCAGTGGCCCTTTGGAAGCAAGGTGCCAACCATGGCCAACAACTTATCGAAACCTGCTCGACTCATGTTTAACTCGGACTTCACCCCTAATAAGCGATCAATGCCGTCCAGTTGCGAAACCGTGATGTGATCATGAAGGGGTTTCTTCGCCGAGACCATCATTTCGTAGAACAACTTTGCCTCCTTCTCCATCGCCTCCTTATCGCGTGTGTCATTGAAAAGTGCTTGGTGGGCATCATCTAACATGTCTACAACCCCGGCATCACCATCACACGTCTCGAGGCGTGGTCTCACCACCTCCTCTCTCATACGTTCTGCTTCACCATGGTAGACCCACATGGTATAGTCCTTGGTAAATCCATTATCCAAAAGATGTCGGCCCATATCCCGCTTGGAAACTCTCCTCTTCTTGTCACATTTTTTGCAGGGACACCAAACTAGCAAATGACCACGAGCATTGCCCCATGCAAACTCCAAGAAAGCATTGGTCTTGTTCATCCATTCATCGTCAAAATCACGCTTACTTCTCTGGCCGTTGTACATCCACTGACGGTCCTCCATCCTTTAGCAACCATGAATTCCATCTACATGGGGTTCCTACTGTCTAATAGGTGAGGATAGGTCCTAATCCCACCCGCGGATGCGTAGATGGGTTAGTTCCCATGCCCTGATCCGATCGGGACAGAATTTCAGCAGCACCTCCCCGCTATTCTCGATACACGTCCTGCAAGGGAGAGTGTGTATCCGGAGAACAACAGGGAGGTGATGCCGAAACCGCCCGGCCGGGCGAACATGGAAACTGACCCATCTACGCATCCGTGGGCTGTCCAAAAAACGTGGACAATCCGAAACAGATACGGTCATAGATATGCAAAGAAATGCATACCTCCAGCCGAATCTCTTTCGGACGGGAGACGCCTAAATAGGTTACGCTATCTATGACCATGCGACTGGAAGAGGGGTTATTCATACCTAGGGTGTCGGTGGTGAGTCAGTGCAGTGCAGGCAGACCCGCAACTCCCGCTCGACTGCGACGGGCTACTCTCTGCAAAAAAACATAGGGGGGCTTAGTTCAAAATTTTGGCAACCACATATGCATATGCATCAAACTACACGGCACAAAGGCTCACCTTGCCAATTCACATTCATATACTACCACCACTACACGGCACGAAGGCTCACCTTGCTCGGGCGGCGGATGGACGAAAATGATGACGACGGGCGGGACGAGCACGAACGACGACAACGGACGACGCACCACGAGCACGAACGACGGCGGGCAGGACGAGGATGGACGACGACGGCGGGGCTGTACTGGGCATTGGCCTCCCCCTTCTCCTCCCTCTCCTTCTTCTCCTCCTCCCCCTTCTCCTCCCTTTCTCCCTCTTCCTTCCTCCTCCTTATTCTCCTCCCTTCCTCCTCCTTCTCCCTTCCTCCTCCTTCTTCTCCTCCCTCTACTTTTCCTCCTCTTCTCGGCCGGCGGGGGCAGCCTTGGTCGGTGGAGGGCGGGGCGGCGGCGACCCTTGGGTGCCGCGGTGGCTGCGCAAAGGGCGGTAACCCTTAGGCGCCCCGCGGGTGCGCTGCTGGGCGGGCGGGCGGTGGAACGGGCCGGGGCGGGGCGGGCGGGGTGGTGGGGCGGGCTGGGGCGGGGGCGGTGGCGTGGGGAGAGGACGGTGGCGGGCTTCCGGCGGCGGTGGCGGTCGGCGGCGGGTGTGTGTGTGTGTGTGTGTGAGTGCGAGTGTGAGCTGAGTGTGTGAGTGTGTGTGTGCGGTTTAGGGTTTTTTTATCTTTTTAATTCTTTGCCGAGCCGGTCGGGCAGCTCTTGACAAAGACGCGTCCTTTGCCGAGGAAACCTTTGCATGATCGGCTCTTGACAAAAAATTTATTTTTTATTTTTAAAAAAATTTATTTCTTTGCCTAGAGCGATTGTGGCTCTCGGCAAAGACGGGTCCTTTGCCGAAAGTCTTTGCCAGATCTAGCGCTCGGCATAGATTTTGTTTTTCTAACACATTCGAGCGGTGGAAGAGCGCCACGTGTCGCGCCGTTTGCCGAGAGCCTACGGCTGGCCCTCGGCAAAACCTACCTCTTTGCCCGGCGCCTGAGTGGCTCTCGGCAAGGAACCTCTTTGCCGAGAGCCCGGCTTGGCGCTCAAAGCAAAAGTTTTTTTTTTCTTTTGATTTTTGCTTCAATTTTTTACGTAGTCTTGCTACCGTATTGGGTGCTCCATGTTCAAGTTTGGAAATTTTTTCATACTTTTTACTATATTTCATGAATTTTCACATTTTATTTGAATTTCTTTTCAAAACTCAAATTTGAAGCGCAAGTCATTCGAATAATGGATCTAAATGATTGGAAAAAATGATATTCATGCTTGTGAGTCTAACTTGAGGCCTCATCCATGGCCACGCCCAGCATTCGAAGATCTTGTGCACGAAACATGTTGACTAACTTGCGGGTGAATCGTTTTTTAATTCTATAAAAAGCAAACAAAGTCAAAAAATCATGAAATTTGACGAGTTGTCGTGATATCGCATGGGTAGGCTGTGATAAAATTTTGAGAAGGTTTCCTGCAAGGTAGCATCCCGGTCGGCAAAGGGTGCCCTTTGCCGAGAGTTCTCCTTTGCCGAGCGTTCAGCTCTCGGCGAATGCCTCTTTGCCAAGGGTGTGTCAGTACCGAGAGGCGCCGTCGGCAAAGACTTCCATTGCTGAGCAGCCCTGTATTTGGCGCTCGGCAAAACACAGTACTCTCGGCAAAGGTGGATTTTCCCGTAGTGCACTCCTTTCAGAATCACCTCGCAATACCTAGTAATACCTATCTAGTGACCCAAACGACCTCAAATAAAAATCTTGTTAACTACAAAGTTTTAGATCACATCGAGATCTGCAACTTTCATATAGGTTAATTAATTATTTCTCCATCCAAAACCGTTTGAAAATTTCAAAAATTTGTTTGTTTAAATAGATCCGAAACATGTAACGCATATTTGGGTGCTGAAACGATCTCAAATGAAAATATTGTTGACTATAAAGTTATAGATCTCGTCGAGATATATAATTTTGATATAGAGTTTGTCTTCATCTAACTTTGTATGCAAAAGTTATGTTTTTTTGCAAAAAATCTGTGCGGGTTGATTTATGTAAATTGATTTACAGAGGATGTTTGCCTCTTTAAATCGATTTACAGAGGTGGACGTTCTTACGGCCCGCCTATGTAAATCGATTTATAAAGGTGGGCAATGGCGTTGGGCTTGATAGCTAACTGTACAGGCAGTCCAAACTCGTGCTCGCCTATGTTTAGGATTGCCAAGCACCTCGAAAAATATTTTTTCTAATAGTGACTTGCGACCTGTTGTGTTCATGTTGAAAAAGTTCCATATCAATGAATGCGTAATATACTATTGTATGTCAAGAAGGTGTCTAAAATTATTAAAGAAAAGTATAAAGTTGACATGTGATATCTATGGGCTTGTGAGTTTGAAAGTCTATAAGCAGCGCTAAAGTGACATAGAGAGGACGATTTTTTCCTCAGAGGGAAAACATCAACAATATTTTTTACTGGTTTCAAATTGAAGTTGCGTCTTAATACTTCTTAACAACATTTAGGCTTATCATGGAGTCATGATGAAAAGGAGCCTTACCTACTTCAGACGGAGACTAGGGGCCTGGTACCGCTCACGGAGACTAGCGTGAAGCAGTTGAAGCTGAAAATTTTAGCTTTTCCCAGCTTGCCACAGTGTCGCTACATTGCAGACAAGTGTTGCTACAGTAACATATGTCAGATAAGCTGAAACTGTTGTAATCGGTACCAAACATACCCTATATACGTACTCCTCTAGTAACACGAGAGTTGAGTAATAGATGCATCGTGCATGCTCGGTCAATAGGTCATGTCAATCTGTCACCATTGAACTCCAGACCGTACCTCAGGTATCTAGTGCAGCATAGGAAGCAACCAACAGCAAACAACTGATGCGAAAATAAGTTACTTTTTGACTTTCAGATATTTTGTTTGATTTTTCATCTTATTCAAATTTTTTTATAAATACTAGTTATTTTGTTATGACTTATTCCATCGATACTTTACTAATGATTTATTTATTTTATAATTTATACAAAATTTTTGAATAAGATGAACGGTCAAACACAACTTTTGAAAGTTAAAAACATCACTTATTTTGGGATGGAGAGAGTACCAAATAATTTGTTTACTTCTGCTCCAATTGACTTTTGCAACGAATTACTTATTGCCAAACATGCAGTATCACAAACCGGAATTTCTCTGACTGACATATATATGTAAACGAGTGACAGGGGCACTGGGATTATTTTCTAGGCCTGTTTGGTCTGGTCCAAGAGCTTCGTTGATAGGGAAATTTAATCATTTTTTTCATATTTATTTTTCTTCTAAAAACAATCAGACAAGCAACTCACTAGTGGTAGCGAAAGAACAAACATGTAAGGTATCACTGCAACTCTGCAAGGATCAAGTTTTATCTTTTTTTTTTTTTTAATAATTTACAGCCGAATTTCGTCTTTATGAATCCCGGTATCTGGTAACTGAACGTGCTTGAGTATGTATATGTTTCTGAACCTAGAGCTCTGCAAAATTTCAAATTTCTGAAAAGTCAATATATTTATATGCTTTTTATTTGAAGAAATAACAAAATTTTCAATTTGATGATTATGATGCTTTCACCGAATACGCACCCCTGAACCCCCATCTCTCTAGCTAATTTCGAATTAATCCAACTAATGCAATCTGCTAGGATGGGGCCGTGTCAATCGTTCAGGTCCTGTTTGCTATTCGAAACGAACCGAGCAATTTTCAACTAAACCGGCTGCACAATCCTGTTTGAGGGAGAACAGAGATTTTCATTGTTGATGATACATCCATATATCAGCTGGTACCTACCCACCTAAGTTCAAGTCCTTCACTTGGGACGAGAGCTCGCATTTTTCTGGATTTATTCCAGGATTTACCGGCGCTATGCTTTCAGTGGTAGGCAACGTTCCCGTCGACAGCGAGGCGCCTTTGGTGACTTCGTAAATCTTGAGGTCCAGCCTGCTCAGTCTCTCGAAGGCATTCATAAGGGTAGGGTTTGCGTACGTATGTTTGTAGGGATGAGTGTGCATGCGTTGTGCGTGTCTAAGTCTGTACTGGTGTTTCACAAAAAATTACATCCATATATCATTATATATGGAACCAAGAGTTTCATGCAACTTGCTATCAAGAAATTTAATTCATTAATGCACGCCAAGTTGCCGGGAGAGGTTTTCATCCCTTAGGCTTCGTTTGGATGAACGTGGGTCAGCGTGGAATTAGGTCCGGTCCACGCCACCCATGGATCAAAGTCCACGTCAGGGCCTGGTTCCACTTTGGGCTGAAAAGTGCATTTGGTTGTCCATGTATCATCATGTGTTACAGTCCAAACCCTGTTGATCCACGTGTGCCAGAAAAATCCTCTCCTCTGGCGTGGATCGGGTAAGTGGCGGCCTCGTCTCTCGCGTGCATGCATCATCTTTCTGCCGCCCATCCATTGTAGCTTCCAGGACAGTCACCGACAGCTTCCAGGTGTCAAGCAAATTAAGCAAACCAGTGTATAGTACTCTAACACGTGGATTTAGCACATGCGTGGGTTGGGTGGACCGAGTGGATTAACCCAACCCATGGGTGGAGCAGGTCACACGTGTTTTAAAAACACAAACAGCCAAACAAAGCCTTACGGTTCTTGAACATAGGTGTTGGGATACTATAATCAAATAGATAAACTGTAATGTGCGGGCTCTACACGGTCGAAAGTCCATAGACAATTTTAAAATATCCTAGAGAGAGGGCAACTTTTCCGAGAGAAAAATTTGGTTGATTACATCAAATCAATGTTACTTGCATAACTTTTCATGCTATGCTTCTGATAGATCTAACCTTCATCATCATTCATGAAAAAGGAGCCTTATTTCTACTAAACTTGATATTCCTGTAGTACCACGAGGGCTAATAGACCACTAGTTCTCGGATCCTGCTCAGCAGCCAATCATAGTCTTGTTAGCTTGTTGGAATTCACTCTGTATTTTCATTTCCAGACTGCTAATTGCATGGTATATTGACAATTCAATTCGGACTGATATAATTTGTGTTTGAGAAACTAAATTTGTATTCTCACTACACAGAACATTTTCTGGAGTTCGAGGGACACTTCTTAGAAACAATCTGGCAACCAAGTCACGGAAAATGAGAAATTTATGGTGGTTGTAAAACAAGCCATCCATCGGTAGGAATCCAACGGTAGAAAAATAAAAGGTACCCATAACAAGGTACCAAGTAATACCAAGCTAGTGGGGCCGATACAAAGTACACGAGGGACCAGTACCCAGTTTATTCTTTTTTTCTTAGTCAGCAAAGTACCCTTACCCCATAATTTAATTGTTGATAAATTGTTTTGGTTGAAATTATCAGATCAATAGTCAGAAAAAATTAGAGGGGTAAAAGAACCTGAAAGTACCACCGGTAACTTCCCACCACCATAAAAGAGCTCCACGAGAAGTACCAAACATGCTATATTTATTGGCACTTGTTTGGGACTGATTTACCCAACTCCACTTTACCATATTCAGCGTGGAGCAACTCCATAATAAAGTTGTTGTTTCACAGTGAAGCAGTTCCACATGTTTGGCTTGCAGTCTAGCTTCAGCTCCAAGAGCGTGAGGTGGAGATCATAATGGTCCATTTTGCCCCTGAGTCGTGGGACCCACATGTCAGTCATACGCTTTTTTCCATCCCCACCACTCATCTCCGCACTGCACACTACCGTCATCGCTTGCTGCCTGGGGCTGCCTGCGTTACACACGGCTCGCTGTTTTAGCTACATTACCTTGTCGCACGCCACCTCGGGCTGCCGACATCGCTTGGGTCAGCCACACTAGCCACGGCCGCTTGCGCGCCATCTCGGATTATCGACGTCGCTTGGGTTGGCCAAGCCAATTGCGGCCGCTTGCGCGCCTTAGTCGGCTAGCGTGTCCTGGCTAGGCAAGCTAGGCGCGGTGAGCCTGTGGCCGCTGGCAGCCAGCTGCGACGGCCAATGTTAAAAAAAGCGCTAGGCGGTATTTAGGCAGTAAGCTCCCGCCAAGAGCTTAGGCGCGCCTAGGCGTTCTCTAGGCGTTTCCGCAGTTAGTGCAGTGGAAACCCAAACAGAGGAGCAGAGGAGACAGGGAGACAGCCAGACAAGGAGCAGAGGAGACAAGGAGATAGCAAGATAGGGAGCAGGGGAGAGCTGAGAGGGGAGGAAGCACCGAAGCAACACACAAGCCTGCCCTTTATCCTTCCTGCGCAAACCGCTTTCTTCTTTTCCCGTGCGCGCCTACAAAACTCCGTGCTTTTCCCTCCCTGCGCGCGCATCTGCCTTCCAATCCCGCGCTTCCCTCCGTGTGCGCGCATTCGCCCGCCAAAAATTGGTTGTCCGCGCGGCTCCCATGTCACCTCACGCCTACTCGCGCTGGGCGACCGCAGAATTCCGCCTTGTGGAACCGTGGCGACGCCCGAGCCTAGGGAGCCCAAACCTGGGTGCCTGCGGTGAGGTCCTAGGATGGAGCAAAGTCGGCGTTGGAGACTCCGAAAACTAAGTCAGGCGGCGATGGGGCGCTGGATCCCTCCATTCTAGCGGTCCCCTCGCCGGCGGGGAAGGGGAGGAGGCCGGGAGAGCGAATGGATGGGGGGCTAGTGGAAGAGATGAGAATAAAAAACGAATCAGTACTGTGTAATTAATGGCATTGTGGGTAATTTCACCCCAACTTTGTGAGAACTATGGAAACTTCAATTCTTGGAGCCCCTCTTGAGGAGCTCCACAAAAAATGTGGAGCTGGGCCCTGTATTTGATTTTTTTTTTCTGGAGCTACAAAATCTGGAGTTGGGGTGTTTGGCTTGGACTAGGTTGAGCAGAGCCGAAAATTGTGGAGTGAAGCGGTCCCAAACACCCTATTGTAGTCACTGGAATGATCCAATTCTTTTTATGACGGTTCAGCGCCGCTAGGAATACTAAAACCATGAGTGGGCTCTAGGGTAGCTTTTCCCTAATCTAGTGAAAATGTTCTCCAAAATAGTGGTCTGCTATTGAGAAAAGAAATGACCAATTCACTGATCTGCGGTTACACGGTTGGATACTTTGGCTACTGCTGCTTGTTTGTCATGCTTAACTTTTGCCCACACTCCAGTTTTACAATTCACGTAACCACGGACCACAGTTTTACAAAGTCGATTTAATAGTGTACAGCTTGACATGGAATTGCCCCACGGTCGATCCGCGTTATCACCTGGTCTACAGGCCGTTCATATAATAAATGGAAAATCACCATGTGGTTCTCGGCGGTCGGATTATGTAACCGCCTATGGAAATGAATCGAAGGTGTCTTAAAAAGGTGTTTTTTTTTAAAAAAAAAAGAGGTGACACGGACATGTAAGCAGGAAGCACACATAGATGCACAAATAATCGTGTCCACATCTTCCTGTTCGAGCTCTTGTGCTCTACCTTCAATTCCAATTCCCCATCTCTATGTCCACGGAGAGATCATTAGTTATGTGCCCATATATATATGGCGTGCACATGTCAAGCTCAAAGAGATCTACCTCTGCGTACTCCCTGCAGTTAGTGTCAAAATGTGCTAGAGATGAAGCTTTGACCAACAATTTCATTGAAATGTGACATTTAAATAAAATAAATCGTTTGAAAGTGCCTTTGATATCAAATTTAACCACATTTGTGTTACATTGTCAATCTGTATACCTTGTTATATAGTGATGGTTAAAGTGATGAAAAACATTTGACAACCAATAGTAATCTTAAATCTAATGTATTCTGAAACGGGAAAATTTTGGGCAAGATTGAAGTTAGAGGGTGAAAGACCCGAAGTTCAAAGGACAATATTAGTAAATGATGTTAAGTACACCAAAAGGCAGCAGAGAGAAATATATCTTATATTCTTGAACGAACAGGCACACGAATGCCAATTTCATTCATTGATAAAGAAGTGTAGAGATGCGAAAGGCCGAAAGGGCCTATAGCCTAATGGAGTAATGGTTAGAGCCATGAGTAGCACCCAGTAGGTAGACCTAGGTTCGACTCCCCGTGGGAGCGAATTTAAACACGCCTGCATTATTAAAAAAAAAAAAAAAATAGGCTGGGGTTTCCCCTGCTGACATGGTATAGGTTTTGAGCCTTTTGTCAAAAGAGTAGGATTGAAGAGATTTTGTATCAGATCAGTGAAGAAAATTGCAATAATGATATTTTTGCTGGATGAGTGGGTAGAATAATCCAAACGCCGTCTCGGAGTTATGGAATTAGGGCCGACATGGTAAAGGTTTTGAGCCTTTTGTCAAAAGAGTAGGATTGAACAGATTTTGTATCAGATTAGTGAAGAAAATTGCAATAATGATATTTCTGCTGGTTGTTCAGCGCCCAACCACATACTCCCACCGAAAATTCGGTGCATCCGTGTCATCGTGCCATCCAAGTGTCTCAATCAACTTGTTGCGCGCCCAAGACATTGCTTTCATTTGTCCAGCAGGTGCAGCCGATGAGCTCTGTTTTCAACCCTAAGGCGCGGTTCACTTACGTCAGCCAAAACTTCACCATTGAAGTCAGCCAAAACTTCACCAAAACTTATGATGGTTAATCAAACCAGTCGGCCACGGATTTGCTATTTTCTTGGGGCCTAGCCCGTCAGCGAAAACGACATCACTTAGACTAGAAAGAAACTTGTACTGGGTGAACTTGTGAGCCAACTAACAATAGTCAAATTAATGTCACAACCTTGTCGCATAAAACAAAACTTCACCATTGGAGTATTATACTCCCTCCATTCTAAAGTATAAGTCGCTTTGACTTTTTTTGGCCATTTTGCTAGGTTTATAAATAGATGTATCAAAAATGTCAAAGCGACTTATAATTTGGAACGGAGGGAATATTTACAAATAGCAAGATTTGTAAATATGGTTTGTGCGACTATATATACGAGCGGATAAGTATAGCAACTAGCTAGTTAAATGTCATGACCGAATAATAACTCCTATATATCCAGGCTGTTTCACGTGTTGACACGTATCCAATTTATTTATACACCAAACTCAAACAATCATATCCATGACTCGACTTTTTACATATATAAAAATGCGTGTACTCCCTATGCACGCCAGTAGAACAATAATCTTGTAACGGATCGGACAAACAATAGTTAAGAATCACAACATATATAGCTAGTAGACAAAGCTTGTACATTTTTTCTGTTGATAAATCCATCACCCAATTCAAAGAATCACGTTTGACAACGATTTTAGCACTGAGGTAGGTCCAATGGCGGCGGCGGCACCGATGTCTCCGCCGTCGGCCCGTCCTGAACCTCGAACACCATTGCCAGCCCCAGATCAAGGTGGGCGTCGAAGTGGCAGTGCATGAACCACATCCCTGCAAGATAATAGATACAATTTGATTTGATCCTTATTAGTTATTAGTACATTTCAATCGATGCAAATAAATAATTATGATTTATGAAAAATGTACAGTACAGATTTTTTACCAGGGTTGTTTGCGACGAAGCGGATGACGGCCCAACCGCCGGTGGGGACGGCGACGGTATTGCGCTCCTGCGGGTTGACGAGGTTGAACCGCGGCGCCGCCGTGGCCTCGTCGTAGTTGCCGAAGCCCTGGGCGATCACGAAGAAGTTGAAGCCGTGGAGGTGCATGGGGTGGCTCTCCTTGGCAACCAGCCGCGTGTTCTGCAGCACCATCTCCACCGTCTCGTTGTACCGCAGCGTCCTAACCTTGGTGGACTTGGTCGTGTACTTGAGCGTGTCGTTGTTCTCGCTGGCGTCCGCGGTGTAGTCGAAGATGACCGGCGGCCGGTCGGGGAAGTCGCGGGTGTAGACGCCGGCGGCCGACGCGTTCCAGTGCGCCTGGAGCATCGAGATGGCGTCGGGGAGAAGGAAGGACGCGTTGTTCATGCTCGCCGAGAAGATGGGGGACGCGTCCCCGTAGTGTTGCACTGCGTCTGCTTTGGCTGGCAGTCGCCGTTGCCGAGCCCGACGGTGACGAACATGCGGGTGTCCACGGACAGCGGCACCGTCGGTTTGCCGGGGAGCACCAGCGCCGTCAGGTTGGAGAGGAACCGGAAGGCCGTGTCCGTGTCGTTGTACTCCGTCCGCGGCGGCAGCTGCGGCTTCTCCTCCCCAGCCGAGCCAGCGTACTCGACGATGGCCGTGCCGTTGGTCATGCTGAATGGCGGCCCCTGCGGGATGGCGCTGTCGTACGGGGATGCCGCCATGTAGTAGCGCCCGACGGCGGCGCCCGCGACCATGAGCGCGCCCACTGTCTGCCCGGGCGCGATCACCACCACGTCGGTCTCGTACGGCGTGGTGTAGGCGGCGTCCGCGCCGACGACGGTGAAGGTGTGGTTCGCCACCTTGAAGAACATGGGCGTGTTGAGCGCAGCGTTGATGATCCGGAGCAGATACGTCTCGTTGCTCCGCACCCGGAACTTGTAAGTCTCTGCACGCGCGTATATACACAAATAAACATCAGCTTCAGACATCAGTAATTAGCATGAGCTTTAATTAAACATCAGTGATCTAGCCATTAGCATACGGTTAGCGGCGGAGCAGTTGTACAAGTCTCCCGGCTTGCCGTTGATGGTGTAGGCGTCGGCAGGCGGCATCTTCGTCGTGTCCCCCGTGAGGAACACCTCCTGCTGCAGATCGTAGACGTTGGCGTTCCACCACTCGCCGAGGATGACGGTCTCCTCCCTGTGGGGCTTGGGGGAGAAGGGGTAGGCGCCGGCGCCGCCGCGGGGGCGGATGACGAGCGCGCCGTAGACGGTGGCGCGGAGGAAGGAGATGTGGGCGTGCCACCACAGCGTGCCCTCCTGGTCCGTCACGTTGAAGCGATACGTGTAGTTGGCGCCCGGCTTGACGGGGCACTGCGTCACCATTGCTGGCCCGTCCGCCCACGGCGAGCCGCGCTGGAACACGCCATGCCTGCGAGGTTGGTTCGTCGTCACAAGAACAAATTAACCACCGTTCACTACACCATGCTGCCAGTAATCGAAGCTATCCGTAATGATGTTAGCAAGCAAAGTACCTTGGGGATGAGCAATAAGCTACGACCTAGCTAGGTAATTTTGACACGTCTAACGCTTATTAAAGTGTTTTATTCACTGCATGGTTCGGAACCTGAAACGTCAACTAGGAGTCCTCTTTTTGTTAGGTGGCGGCGTCTGCATCTTGGTATGTAGGGTTTTGCTATGTTTGATACTTTGGTGTTGCACTGGTTTACACGAGACTTTATCCTTCTACAAATGATGTTACTTCATGCTCATGCAGCTAGCTAGGCAGCTAGTGCGAAGTGAGTGATCAAAAACAGAGGTTGTTCAGCTGGTGGTTTCTACAGCTGATAAGCCGGCTTATGCTGTTTTGTTATGAGAGAAAAATACTGTGTCACGGGCTGATAAGTTTAAGCGAGTAGCAAAAAAAGTACTAGTAGCTTTGACAGCGATTGGCTAGCTACCAGTGGATGGTCATGTTGTAGGGCGACTCGTTGACGAGGTGAACAACCACTGTGTCGCCCTCCCGGGCCTCGACGGTCGGGCCGGGGAGCCGCCCGTTCACCGCCGTGATGATCGTCGCCGGCCGGCACAGCTGGCTTATAGACAGGTTCCCGACCTGGCGATAATTAAACACACGAGTGAATAATAACCCAAAAAAAAATATTGAGTGGTCCACTAGTAATAAACTTTGACATGTGCATGATGCGCCGCCAATAGAATCAAGAAATACTAGATACCGATGCGTAAACATAAACATCATTACAAACAACATATATATTTATGCATGCATGCATATATGAAACCATATGTGAGCAACTATATATCATATATACATGCATGGTGCTTGCATAACAGAACTAACTATCGTAATTAAACAGATACTATATATGCAATGGCGACCAGATATGAAGTAGAAAAGAAAAACTGTATATGCGCATGTGGATTACATTGAAGGTGTGCTCCACAACAGCAGCTTGAGCAACAGAGGCAACGAAAAAGAGGCCGAAAGGCAGTAACCAAGGCCAGGCCATGGCTCTCTTCATCAACGACCAACAACACAGAGACTAGCTGATGAAGAGGAAACAAGATATGATTTGGTTGTTAGAGAAGAGAACTGTGTTATGCAACTGCTTGAAGACATGCATGAGTGGGTCGGCATGGAGTTCAATATATAGGGAGAGATCAATGTATGACGATGAGGCTGACTGAATACATTGATAAGTTAGTTGGAACACGTAAGGTAGCCTAGCTCCGAGTGTTCGTACCGTTCAGACACGTGCGTCTTATGTATTCATTGTGGTAAGAATATATGGGAGCACCAAGTTATCCATAAACCGAAGCGGATTGGCTTTTGCGCGTAGATTTTTTTTCCAGTTGCGTGTGTTACTGCTTTTAGTTAAAGGGATAGAGTTTGCAAAGGATTGCAGCTAATATATTGCTACTATTTGATTTCACTAGTCAAAGGTTGGAAGAGAGCTAATTTGAGTGATATCACCCGTGATTGCCAGGTGATGCCCAGTAGCTTCGATGGCGTCTGCATCCATTATCAAGAGAACTTGTAAAACATTTTAAAGCTACTTATAGTATTTGAACATTGCAATAGAATGTATCTTTACATAAAAGTATGTTTCATAGCAAAACAACCCGTCTCCTAGTTTCATAAAGTTGGACCAAGTATAGCAATAATCATATATATCATTTGCACAGTATTTAAAGGCATGATAATTGTTATTAATGTAAAGAACTAATATGTGACACATACATGGTGGCAGAGCAACAGAACATAATTTGAAGGGTGACAACAGGAGTACTTTTCATGAGTCAATATAATGGAACACGGCGCTGGTTGGCGGTTATATAGAAGAACTTGACAACTCGCAGCTATTGGACTTCCATGATTGAGGAAATAGGCCAGCTTCCGTAAGGCATATGATGACAAGAGTCTGATTACAAGGCCAAAATTCTTTGGTCGTTCATAGTTTCTCTTTCTTGGCCATGACATTCAGAGATACTTCCCTGGTCACATAACTTTCTGTAGTTCTTATCAGAATAAAGTCAAGATTTTTACCTAGAGCACTTTTTCTAAATAATCGATGATCAATATGCAAGAGAGAAACACAGACGCTCTGTTCTGTTAGGGAAATCCTTCATTCACAACCTATCTTTGGATGGTTTAGCTCAAGTCATACTACCTTTAGCCAAAGCAAAGCTACAGTAACAGGTCGGAGGAATACCGTCCAAAGAAGTAAGATGGAGCCTTTGACAAAAACATTTTTGCCTTTTTTTTTTTTTTTGAGGAGTCAGCGTCATAAACAGTGCCCGTGCATTTATATCTCCATTTGGATCCTACGAAACATTTCCTATACGCATGATCATTTAAGGCTACGTTATGTCGCAAACAAATTTTCTATGCTTTGGTTAATTATTCTGGATGTTTCATTGTAAATACAACGATATATGTTGTAGTCAAATGAAGTAGTACTTGGGGGCCACGCCCACGCCCACGCCCACGCCCAAAAGTTAATTTTTGTGACTACAAGAAGTAGTCTTATTGACATCAGTCAATTGTGTATTTAAATAGTTGCACAATTTCTTGGCTTTCACTAATTGACACCATCTGCATGGTAATCCTATTTTTATATATGAAGCTAATATTTTTTTAGGAAATAGATTTTATTTTGTTATCACAACTCAGTGACCTTGTAGAAAAATGTATATAGAAATTAGAAACGTAGAAATATGGATCAAAGTCCAAACCATCTTATGGTTGCCTAAGGCCTCGTTCGGTTCCGGCGGTTTGGCCATCAGGAATAGTTCGGCCGTATCGTTAGTTTATATTTGTATGAGATTTCATCAGCCGGAATTAAACCTGGCCTGATCCGTCCTAAACGAACAAACCCTAAGCTAGCAATGTGTGGAATCAAGCATATGTACCTCGACTTGAGAAATTAACTCATAGTTACTCTTATGGCACCAGTCAATGCAAGGTATATTTTTCTTACGGGACTCATTTTATTACTTATTTCATGTCTTTTCTTGGCTAGTTTTGTCTTCGAGTCTAGGATTTAACAATTGAATGACAGCAACAGGAAGTTATTCTTTTTATGGATGAGATGTCTACATGCCTAGACTTGAGAAAGCAACTCAGTAATAAAATAACATAACTAATTGAAGAAAGAGTTTGTGTGGATAGAAGCACCGTCTTCAAGATTTCTTTGTCTTGTAAAACTTGTCTTTTTATTCCCTTAGTTTCTCATGTGGACCAAGCTTACATATATTACTCTACAAGTTATACCTTCTTAGGACGAAGCACCCATTTTCCAGAGTATCAGTCTTGAACAGCAAGGTTGATATATATGGGAATTTTTAGTTAGAAACAGATGAATCAATGTCTATCAGTTCTTAAAACCATGCACCTTTTGCTGGAGTAACAATAGCACGTTGTGTTACTCAAATGATTGAATTTTTGCTTATTAAGTACACTACTGTTATTGCAAGATTATTATATCCTAGACATATCAAATTGAATCTGTGCCTACAGGTTGGTGAAAATAACTGTTTTTTTTTTAGTGAAACAGGAGGGGTTTCCTCCTACTGGAATTTTATTAATAAGAGCAAGAGTTTTACAGAGTCAAATTATGAAACAAAGAAAGTTACAAAAAAGATCATACTAATTACACAAATGCTTCTAGCCAATGATGAATGAAAGGATGGTAGCTTGCTTTTGCTTGAATAATAATCCAAGCAAATTCCCTTTGAAGATCCTTCTGCAGTTTGCAACTAAGGGTGCAATGTAATTATTATTGCATCATTCCTGACTTCCCAAATTGACTAGAGCACTGTAATTATTATTTCCATAAAGAAGGGCACATGCAGTATTACTTTGGCATGTTCAAGAAAAGCAAGGCAATCCCCAGGTTGTGGAACAATGAGTCCAAGAGTGAGCCAATATGCTGCAGCAAAAGGACAGAGAAGGAAAAGATGCTCTACAGTTTCCTCAATCTGATGACTACACAATTCACAGTCATAGACCTCCAGAACCATATGCTTTCTCTTTAGTAGAGCTCTGGTGTTAAGTCGATTTTTCAACCATAACCAAAAAAAGATCTTTCTTTTATTTTGACTGGATGACTTCCACAACCATTTATAAGCTGGATGCACTTGCCTGTTACCAATGAGCTGACTATATGCCTTACTTGGAGTGAAAACTGTGGATCCCCATATATAAGTCCAAATATCAGGCTCCTCTTGTAAGCTAAGATCAGTCAAAAGGACAGTGAGCTCTTGAAATTGCTGAAAAGCTTCTTCAAACAGAGGTAGGTGAAAAAGCTCTTGAGCTGAAAAACTGTTGAAGGCTTGATTTACTGTAATATTCTGGTTTCTGACAAAAGAAAACAGCTGAGGCCGTTTTTTCAGAAAGAAAATGATTATCCCAAACATCCAACCATAGCAAAAAAAGAGTGACCATTTTTAACAATTGAAGAGGCCATGTCTTTGTAAGTATCCAGCAAGCTTAAGGTATCCTTCCACCAGAAAGACCCTCTTCCGTCAACACTAATTGGGAATCTGTTGTTCTGATAATATTGATTCCAGAGAAGGTGAACCCAAGGGAGATCAACTTTATTATAAAATTTATGTAAATTCTTGAGGAGAGAAGATATTCATTATGATCCTTAGGTTCAACAGTCCAAAACCCCCATTTTTCTTAGTATCACAAACCATCTTCCAAGCAGCTTGGGTGGCTTTCTGCCATTGGTGTTTGAACCACACCAAAGAAAGTGTTTCCTGCACCTGTCAATTTGCTTGATGACAGTTTTTGGGAGCAGAAAAGTGCACATAGAAAAGGTTGGCAAGGCACTAAAGACAGCAATGACAAGCTGCAATCTACCAGCCTCACTCAAGAAGTTAGAAGTGCTTACTAGACGTCTTTCACATCTATTTACTAGGGGCCAAAACTCTGCAACGTTGGTTTGTTCAAGCTAAGTGGCAAACCAGGATTTGTGAAAGGGAATGAGCCCTTTGAGCAGCCAAAAGTTTGTGCTAGGATCTCAAATTTCTCTTCTGAAACATTGACTGGTATCATCATAGACTTAGAATAGTTTACCTTCAAACCAGTAGACTCTGCAAAGCTCTAGAGAAGTGTCTTTAGAAAGAAAAGTTGCCTAGCATCACCTTGCATGAAAATCAAAGTATCATCTGCATATTGTAATATTGGGAAGTCCTGGTTATGAGGCAAATCAACTGGTAGATGAAGCAAACCCCGGTCTTTTGTAAAATTGAGAAGTGTTTGAAGAAAATCAGCTGCCAAAACAAAAAGCAAGGGAGACAAAGGATCCCCCTGTCTGACCCCCTTTTACAATGAAACACCTTGCCAGGGACTCCATTCAAGAGTACTGCAGAAGTACCTGAACCAAAGATTGAATTCATCCATGATAACCACTTATCTGGCAAAACCTTATGCCTCATTATTTGAATCATCAGTTCATGTTCTTCTTTATCAAAAGCTTTCTCGAAATCCAATCTGAGAATGATTATGTCTCTGTGAGCTTGATGACACAAATGGAGATACTCCAAAGCCCATGCTAAGCAATTTTGGATTGATCTTGCCTTAATGAAACCATATTGTTTTTGTGAATCAGGGAAGGCATGAGGGACTGTAGCCTATTAGCCAGCAGCTTGGTAATAATCTTGATGAAAATGTTTAATAAACTGATAGGTCTAAAGTCAGATACTTTGAATGCATTATCATGCTTTGGGACTAAGGTAATATAGGACCCATTAATGCTCTATAAACAAATATCTCCATTATAAAACCCATTGCAAAGATTATAAAAATCTTGATAAATGATAGGCCAACATTTCTTCACAAAGTCCGTATTAAATCCATCTGGACCTGGAGCCTTGTAAGAGGGTAAACTTCTAATCACTACATCAGTTTCCTGGTTACTCAAGGGTAGAGCAAGACTTGAACAATCTACTGTTGCAGAGAGAAGACTAGGCAAATCAAAGTTGATAAAGGTGAAAGAAGAAACACCCAATCTATCTTTGAAAGAAGACCAAATCAGTTCAGCTTTCCCTTCATGATAAAAAATTTCATAACCATTGTCAAGTTCCAAACATGTGATTAGATTTCTTTTGATTTTAAAGTGGCATTAGCATGGAAAAACTTGGTACTAGCATCACCTAATTTGACTCATTTGATTTTACCTCTTTGTCTCCAACAAGCATTCTATTATGCCAACAAACTTTGAAGTTTTTGCTCCAGGGTCTTTTTAAAGTTCCATTCTACTAAAGATCTCTAAACTCCTCCAACAAGGTAATAAAAAAGAGAATAAGCTTGAAATTAAAAATAACCACCTTTAGATTAGATAGATTGGCTTTCTAGGTTTTTAAAGCCATTCTAAGCCTTTTGGATTTAGCAGTAATGCTTTTAGCCAGATCTGAATGATAAGTAGATGTTTCCTAACTCGCTGAACAATGTTTAAAAATCCCGTGTCTTTGCAGACCAAAAATTCTCAAACCTAAAAATATGTTGCTTAGGAATTGCAGTGGAAATGGTGATAGCACAAGGAGAATGATCTGAGGTCTCCATGATAAGAGGAGATACAAAGGTGTTAGGATAAGTTAGGGTCCAAGAAGAAGAAGTGAAGAACCAATTCAAACACTCCAAAGAATGGGGAACGTTGCTAATTGATCCAAATAAAACGACGACCCTTTTAAAGGTAGCTCAACTAGTCCTAAAGCACTTATAGCATCATTGAACAAAAACATATCATTAAGGTCACCCCAGGCTTGTTTCTATCTTCAGGGGTCCTGCACAAATTGAAATCTCCAACGATAATCCAATTAATAGATTCAAGCATTTTTATATTTTTGACCCAATCAAGAAAAGTCAGCTTTTCAGGATAAGAGCAAGGAGCTTAAACATTGGTCAAAAGGAAAGTGTCACCATTGTGCTTAGAATTGAATTCAACAGAGAGAGCATAAGAGTTCTAGAAAACTAGGGAGCCCAGAAAGAGAGATGATTTCCAGATAATTATGGCCCCACCGGATGCTCCAACAGAAGGCAGCATATATAGCGTATTGATAAAAAAACAGGAGGGCAAAAATTTCTGATATAAGCATCATCAAAAGTTTCATGCTTAGTTCCTTGTAAACAAATTACATCACAGAAACTGTCATTTATTCTATCCTTAATAGCATGGCATTTCTTATCAAAGTTGATACCTCTGACATTCCAACACAAAATTATCCATTTTCTTACATCCATGGAAACACACTGATAAAAGATGCAAAAGAAGGACACAGCATTCCTAGCCTAGCTAGAGGAGCCCTGACTGGAGGAAGAATTATTCTTCTTACCCTTCTTGGCCTTTTTGCTTTCAGCCTTTCTTTTTCTAGGCTTTGCATTGAGCTTGTCTTCAGATAGCTCCTTACGATCTATGTTGCCGAAGGTGGCACCCAAAACTGTGGAGTAGGGATATTCAAAACTGTGGTTAAATTGTGTTAGTGCATCTTGTGTTCTTGAACAGTTTCACCTTGCCACAATATTTTGGCAATAACATTTCCTGGAAAATATCTTAGTCGAAACAACTAGGGATTAATATGTCGTTCTTGCAATGTGCAGAAATCAGAAGGTAACATTATGTGCATGATTCAGAAGGATAAGTTATACGATAGTATTTTTTAAGATAAGTACTACTCAAAACTATATAATATAAATGTAAAAAGAACTTTATTTCTTCTAAAAATGTCATAACCTATCTTTTTTTCCAGTTTGCTTTATCAGGTCATTCAAATCATAAAATATTAATATCTTAGAATTAATTAGTGTCCCCTTAGCATGTCATTGATGTTGCCGAAAAAAATTATAATCTCTGTGTAAAGTTGGAAGTATAATTCAGCCTTATGCGATGGGACTGGCAGGTTCATGCTTCAATTCTTAATAAAACGTCAGGGGTTTGAAGTTGTAACCTGGGAATCAGTTTTTTTTTTTTTTTTTTTTTTTTTTTTACCTGAGGACACAAGGATTCCCATCAAAATGGACACTGCTATCTATGGTCACATCTAAGGCACAACAAAACTAATTTGTTCGAACGAAATTGGAAAAGACAAGATAATAGCTTTGGTCCCTCTTTTTTGAAGGTTACGGCACTATCCAGCATGTTTTATAGCCATTAATTAGTTTACACTAAGATTATGACAGTAGTTAAATATAGTTTCACTACGATACTATGTCTATACATGTGACAAGCAAGGCCCAGCAGTCTTTGCATCGCAGGTACATGGGTTATTAGCTAGGAATAAGAGAGTCGGAATCCAAATTCTTATATACCTTGGCTGTGTTTAGATCCTTGGAAAAAAAAGCACCGTAGCGACGAGGAAAAGCACTGTAGCACGTTTTGTTTATTTGTGGTAAATATTATCTTATCATAGGGTAACTAGGCTCAAAAGAATCGTCTCGCAACGTACATCTAAACTGTGCAATTAGTTTTTTGTTTACCTACATTTAATACTCCGGATATGCATCTTTTGATACATTTAATACTTCGATGTGATGGGAATTTTGGAAAGTTTTGGTTTTTTTGTTGATCTAAACACAGCTTGTGGTTGCTGGGATGTTCTCTCCGACAGTGCACGTGGGATGGACGTCTGCCGCTGCACATGCATGTACTCCCTCTGTTCCACAATATTTGCAATTCTTTAATTCGTAATTTTTTGACTCGTATAGACTGTGTTTGACCTCTCGTCTTATTCAATTTTTTTAATAAATATTACCACTTTTGTTATGACTTATTATATCACTAAAGATATTGTAATGACGTTTTGTTTGTTTTATAATTTATATAAAAAAATTTGAATAAAACGAGCAGATCAAAAACACAGTTTTATACGAAAGTGAAAGAATTGCAAGTATTGTGGAACGGAGGGAGTATATACCAGCCACGCTACTTCATCATGGGAAAAGTCTACAGTGTCCATCGTTGATGTATGCGTGGGAACACCTCCTTCGTGCCTGATTAGTCAAAATAAAGTCACCTGCTGCCACGGGAAAAGCTGGCCGGCCACGTTTGCTTCTGCGCGTTGTCATGTTGCACGTACAGTACGTAGATCGACATTCTTTTTCCCTTTGAGGTCCGCTCGATCCGGATAGTCTTTGGAACAGTGACCAAGCCCTCCAGGAGTGAAGTAAGACAACTTTTATTTTGTTCTTCTTCTTGAAGGTAGTTGTTAATTTGGCATTAAAAGACTTATCATTTCTTATGTTCTTGCCATGTGAGTTTATCTGCACTAAATTGGTGCTAGAATGGTCCTTGTCCCCATTCTCAGTAGCGTTCTTAGCCTGAGCCTTCTCCTCAACATCAAGAGATGCTATCAGGTTTTTAACGGATATTTTATGTCTCTTGTGTTAGAGAGTTGTGCCCAAGCCCTTCCATGATCGTCGGGTATGGCACACTTAAGTAGTTCAAGTTCTCTTGCCATGCACTGAATCTCATGAGCTTGCTTAACTATAGATCGGTTAGCAACCATCATGTAGTCATGAAAGCTCTTCATGATGTACAACTCACTATCTATGTCGGATGCACCAAAGGTAGCATTCAGTTGATCCCACAATGCATTCCCATCTTGGAAGTGCAAGTTTGCATCTACAAATGGTCAGCAAGAATGTTGACTGCTCCTCTAAAGATAGTGAAATTGGCTTCCTGGAATCTTCTCATATCTTCAACAGAGATATTTCCCTCAGACAAGCCAACAGTAATCCAAAACATATTCATAGCCTCTAGCTAGAGCGTGGCCTTAACTTGCCACCTCTTAAAGTGCACACTAGAAATTTTTTCCAGCCTCTAGCACATCAGTGATGCCAGCCATAGTTAAATCAGAAAAAAGCCTATAATAAGGTTTTTGATTGTTAAAATATAAAGAAATTTTTAGATTAATACCAGAATATAAATCAGGACGATCTCATAAACTAGCATGTAGAGCCCTAACATACTAGTTAGATTGGACAACATTAACAGCGGCATAATGAAGATCATCATGACCAACACAGCAGGCAAACGACAATAATGGATTGGATCACGCGGTGTGTACCATTCGTTTGCAAGAGAGGACGACATTGCTGGTAATGGAGATGCAGAGGGAGATGCCGTTGGTGGTGGCGCGAGGTCGTCGATGCGTGGTGAAGGAAGAGCTCGGAGCAGCTGACGACAGATACGCCAGGATGTAGCGCAGCCTTGCCTCGAGGGAAGATGATCCATCGTCGTGAAGGTTGGAAGCAGTCGCGTGAAGAGCGCTTCCCAAAACCTTATTTGTCCTCTCCCAGTGCAGGATCGCAAAGACGAGGGTTCCGGAGACCTGCTCTCCCGATCACCGGTGCACACAGACGGTTGGGATGGAGAAACTACGGTAACAGCACAGTAACAAGAAGAGGAAAATACTAATTGAGTACCTTAGGATTTTGCAACCGGAACTTCTAATAGTACTGTTGATTAAAGAACTAATATTTTATCGGTTAGATATATCAATAAAATATTAGATCAACAATGCCCATCACATGCACGCTAGATAATCTATTAGTGTTTGGCAAAAAAAAAAAAAAAAAAAAGATAATCTATTAATAGAAAATTTAAAATCAAATACAAGTTTATTCCATTAGTTTATAAAACATGGGAGAGCCTCAACAAATAAGCTATACGCGTGTGCCCATATAAATAATAACAAATACATTGCTACACGTTTTATCGTCACTATATAATATTATTTTATAATGTGAGGAAGATGGAGATGAGACAAAGGTTGTTATTTAATGAAACAACTGTTTATATAAACTAAAATTGAGGATTGAGACCCCAATTACACCATTGTACGAGTTATTGTTGTCATCCAACTGATAATTTAGTGGGGGTGTTTGGACTGTTCCATGAACTACATTGTGGACAGCTCTACAAGACATTTCGAATTTTTAGAGCACCTCTTTACGCTCTCATAACTACACAATATTCCCTAGCACAGAATTACGCTGAACTGAACCTATTTGGCTAAAAAACATGGAGTGGAGCTAAAAAAAACATGGAGTGAAGCAGTCCTAGACACCCCTTACTTTTTGTTTATACACAAATTAGGAGTTACATTGTGACAACTCAAAAGGCAACCATTGCACATATTGTCTATTAAGTTCTCCCAAGATTATGTTGTATTATAGGAAACCATGTACTCCCTCCATCCTAAATTATAAATCATTCCAAAAATCTTAGAGAGTTGAAGCATCTCAAGTTTGACCAAATTTATATAATAAGATAATAACATTTATGCCAACTAAGTATCATTAGATTTTTTATTAATTATATTATCATATTATACCTATTTGATGTGACAAATCTTTGTGGTTTTCTCTATAATTTTGATCAAAGTTGAGATGCTTTGACTCTCCAAGATTCTTGGAATGACATATAATTTGGAATGGAGGGAGTATTAGGCAACACTAAAGTACACAAAGGTTTCTATATTACCAAATTCTATTAGGGCTTGTTTGGATCCCTTCATTTTGGAGGAATTGGAATCTACTTAAGAAATTAGGCTATTTGCCTTGAAATTTGAGATTCCACAACTTTACAAAGTTCACATGCGAGCCTATCTCAAATTCATAGGGTGAAAGATGGGAAATGGTTTCTATGGATTCTTCTTCTTCAACTAGACTTTACTTAACGGATTCTATGGATTCTTCTTCCACAATTATAGTTTATACAATGAATTCAATTTCAAGATCCAAATGAGGCCTTAATATTAATATATTAGAATTTTATTGAACTAAATATACATATTATATCATCATACATATCAAGTA
Organism: Hyparrhenia diplandra; assembly: GCA_015847255.1. Lineage (NCBI taxonomy): Eukaryota > Viridiplantae > Streptophyta > Magnoliopsida > Poales > Poaceae > Hyparrhenia > Hyparrhenia diplandra. The sequence goes on from JADLZK010008913.1 coordinate 30,367, forward strand.
CACATGCATGCAAGAGCCATAAATATATATTCTATTTTAGAAACCATGAGAAATATTTTCTTTGAAACCTATATACCAATGATACTAACAAATTATTTAAAACTATATTACTAGTAATGACACATAATTTATATTTTTTTACTTTAGAAGAGATGTTACTCCTTCCGTTCCAAATTATAAGCTGTTTTTTTCTTTTCTAGATACATAGTGAAGTGAAGATATGTATCTAGACATAGTGTATATTCAAATGTATAGCAAAAGCTTACAACTTATAACATGGAAAGGAAGGTGTACATTTTAACTAAAATGTTATCTATATTGGCAGTATAACCATTACTGCACATATAATTTCTTGATAAATAAACTTAAACGCATCTGGAGAAGCAGGGATAGTGGGTCCATATATGCCTATATATCTTCCTGATCTTTGAGATTACATTAGAGTAAACAATCATTATATGACTTGTTCTCTCTAGGTTAGCACCGTTCTAGATCTCAGTTCATACCATCGATTTTTGAGTGATGTGGTGCACGTTTGAAATGAATGTTTATGTCATTGTAATACTTGAGAGTGCAATTTATGACCTAAAATACAAAAGGAGAGCTAATAAAGATACAATGAGAATTTTAACTTAGATTGAAATAAAAAATCTATATAAGTAATTAATAAGATTAAATATAAAAATCAAAACTTTAGATTTATGCCATCAAAATATGTGGGCTGCAATAAGAGCCAGCACAGTTTAAGATTTTCCTTTTTAAGCTAATGTTTCAATTAATTGCATATTCAAAGTTTCACAAAGGTGCCATGCAAAGAGAAAAACTATGGATATGGATGGAAAAATATACAGATTAGTAAATGATACATCGATCAAGACTAGATAGATACAACATTGTATAGATGGGTTCACCCTATTATGTTGAAAAATGAATAAAGTAAAAAACATATAATTTAATATTAGTAATTTATTTTAGATTCATGACATTAGAAGATATGGGCTACAATAAGAGCCACCATAGTCTAAGTTAATGTTTAGTAATTGACATGTTTATCACAATTGCGTAAAGACAACGTAGTATCTATTTTGTTCGAAAATTAACAAAATGAAAAACATGCAATTTATTAATTTTAATATTTTTAATTAGTTAGAGGTTATTAAACAATAGCTAATACTTATCTATTCTAAAATTTTGTCCCGTGTGAGAGCACAAGGTTGATGGACTAGTATGGTACTAATTGATGTTCCACCTCCCACCTCTACCCATAGACTTAAATATTAAAGCCCACTAGAAAATACATATATTGAGCCTTTAAGATTTATTAGAATTTCTTCGTATGAATTTAGAGCAACTATCCATATAAATTCTAACATGTCCATCGTTGATGTATGCGTGGGAACACCTCCTTCGTGCCTGATTAGTCAAAATAAAGTCACCTGCTGCCACCGCAAAAGCTAGCCGGCCACGTTTTGCTTCTGCGCGTTGTCGTGTTGCACGTACAGTGCATAACGGGCTAACGGGTAACGGCTGACACTGCCGGCCGACATGTCGTGTATGGCGCTCTTTTAGTTATTTATATTTTAATATACCGGGGAAACTGGTGAGGAAAAATACAAGTTTTGAGATTCCAGGTAGCCCTGTACATGGTCCAGTGGCAACCCAGACCAACCTGTAAAACAGCCCACGTCAAACCATATTTGGAGGGCAGTCGGGTTCCAGACCGCTCAACCCGTGGGGGCAGGGCCAGGTGTGGCCACCCGGTACGGTGCTACCGCGTCGATCTCTTCTACATCTTCGCCGCGGCCACTTCCTTCTCCGCACTCTGACGACTCACCTGTGATGTTGTCGAGGACATGGCGCCGCTGCCACTGAGATCTTGGCGGGATCTGCGATGGCCGGTGTAACAGCACCTTCGTTACAGAGTCTACATGTACTTATCATTGTCTTTAACACCTCTGATAACCATACATGTACACCAAATAACCTAGAAAGTACTATTAGCTTTTTTCGAACAGAATCCGTTATAAGGTCATTGCAGTATTACAATAATTTTCATACATAACCGGATTAAACAGCGGAAGACTTACATAACATTAATTTACAAACCAGTTTTCAAAAAAACAAAGTTATTACAATACTTAAGTAGGAGTAGCATTAAGTAATATACATATGTTACAATCTTCAACCCTGCCCAAGGGTTACACTTCTCACTCCTCATCGCTAGTCTCTAAATGGACCGTCATACAACACGGTCCCATACAAACGTGACTTCCTCCTGGTCTTGCAACATGGGTTAACAAACTCGATACGGGAGTACTCAACACGACTTACCCAACCTTAAAAGAGGGGAAGACTCGGGAATGCAGGGTCAGAGGATTCAAGGTAAGGCTTTAGCAAGAATTAAGGACTCATTTGCCGAAAAGTTTTACTAATCAGTGAATCCTTACTTTCAATATTTTATTATAACCTCTTATTTATCTATCAACTAAGTGATTCTATAACTAAACAATATTTGTTGTAGAAACATCTTATCCATAACCATCCTCTCCATTGTTTCACTTGTTTATCTACGTTGAGTGGGCAGAAGAACGGGTCTCCATAACCGAGGAGCAACGACGATTCGAATCGATTATAACCCAAATTGGGGATTCCTTACCACACGACATATGTAGAACCAAAACTTGCATATGTCAACCTTCTCCCAGATCGTCCAAAACGGGAACGCATCCTACGCCACCCGAGAGTACTGTTGGTATTTCTTAGCGTAGGCAGATAATTCTGCAAGCGCACGGAATACCGTTGTAGATTTCACCCGGAGTATTCCTAGGTACCGATTTCCATGGGGAACGAGAAGTGAACTAGAAAAGATCAAGATCGTCCAAGAGGTAAGGTAGAAAGGTATTTTTGTAGGTAGAGAAGGGTTCTCCAAGGTTTTCTTAGGATTACTAGATACCAAGGTTCAGGCTTACTAGACTTTACTTGCTTCGGAGCAGCGGTACCTTTCCGATTCTCGAAAAGACTGGGAAACGGTAATCGGGGTCAGGCCGCCAAAAGCTCTACGAAATCACCAACCCGTACGTGGTGGAATACAAAGGCCTGGTCGGAGCTGTCACCCCCAGGGCTACCACAAACTATCCGTGGGGTTGGGCGCAAACTCAGGTAATACACTAGCCTAGACACCACGTCTATGCTAATGATTACTAAACTAGCCCTGATCCTGGACTAGAGCACTCGGTCGAGCGGAGTTCCAGCAAGTAAAGTAAAGCAAGGACTGAATTTAGTCAAATAATAATCTCAGGATTACCAAAAGATGACCTAGATATTACTCACAAAGGAGTCGGCTCCGTAGAGGTACAAGATGAGAAGAACTCGATGAACTCGGCTTCTCCTCCGCTCTTCCCTCTCCTCTCTTCCTCTTTTCTAAATGATATACAACTAGGTGGAGAGCACCTAGAGGGACACTACTACAATGCATATAATGTGAAAATGAAGTTTTATTGAGTAGAATGTGTTTTACATGAGAGGGGATGGCCTCTATGTATAGGAGAGAGGGGGGAGAGGCAAAGGCAATACATGGTAACATTTCTTGCCGCCTCTACAGCCACGCAACCGACCTCCTAGGTCGGTATTAAACTTTCCTTCTGAGCTGTGTTGAAAACTGGAACAAAACCGGCCTCTAAGGTGGTGAACCGGACGTGAACCGGCCAGGTACGCGCTGTCTACTAATTCGGAAAGAAAACTAGGACCTCGGGCAGCTAAACCGGCTAAACCAGGCTGGCCCACTCACGTCCAGGCGCAAACCACGCAACCGCCTCTGCTCCTCCGGTATTGCGCCGACACGTGGCCACTCGGCCGGGCGAACCGACGCCCTCCGCCCGTTCCGCGCGTGGGCGCGTGTGGCCGTGGCGTGGGGACCGGCAGGCCACGTGGCATTGCCGCGTTCGTCCATTCAAATGGGCAGCCAGCGGCGTCTCGCTCGTCACCCCGTGGTGTGGCACCGGCGGCCGCGGGGCGGGCCCGCGGGCCCCGCCGCCTCGCCGGGCTCCTTGTTTGTCGATAGTGCACCATTCTGGGGGGGCCCTGCTGTCGCCCGTGTACGCGCCGCGGACAGGGGGGCCCGGCGCTGGCGTCAACTACTATTGTACTTCGCTGCCACGCGGCCACCTCCAGTTGGACATGCATGGCAATTTTGTCGACACGTGGGACCCGTATTGTATGTTGATTTTTATTTATACAATATCTTTCTTTCCCGGAGTCCAAATATAACAAGTAGTATATGGATTTTGATCAGAGCGACGAGCCCTTTGCAATGGTGTGCTCCGTTTCATCATTTAAGATAGTTTTTACCTGTGATAAATTAGAAATTCCTGTAACACCGTTGAAACATCGAAAACTCGTGGAACTCATTAGATAAATAATATTTTATTATGATATAACATGGAATGTTTGACATTTTAGTGTACTTTGGCATTCAAAAAGTATGCGATAAGGACCGTCAACAAGCTCCCCACACTTTGATCTTTGCTTGTCTCGAGGAAAGGTTAATGATAAAGTAAACATAAACGTAACAATTCAAGATATGAACCCGACATAAAGATAATCCCAAAACATACCTCGTACGTGCGGGATATGTGGAGTGGCTAACATATCTTCTTGAGCGGTTGAGAAATGGAATGGCTCTAAAACATAGTCATCTCATCCCATATTCGCATCTTAGTAACTTGGAGGTTTTTGTAATATTTTGAAATATAAAGCATAGTTCACAAGTACTCCTCAAATGGTACTCTCGAAACGCTCAATGGTGTATGATTCCTCACCAAGGCATTTTTAGCATTACCTTCTTTTTGTTCCTACTTCTAAAAGGCTTTTTGTGGAGCTCAGGTAGGAAAATTTTGAGGGCATGCTTGCATTGCATATTTTGCTGGGTCAAACAATGGATCCAATGGAGAAGAAAGTCATACAATCAAATCAAGATGTGTAAGTGTGTGGATATATGGTGGCTAACCTATTTCTACTATGCTCCTTGGAATATCTCTCTCTTTATTGAGACTTTGGAGAAAATATTTGTGGGAACATGGGCTATCTTTTATTCTTATCTTTTGCTTCTTTTCTTTTCTTTTCTTCTTTCTTATTTCTTCTTTTTTTTCACTTTTCTATTTCTATTATTTTCTTTTCTTTTTTTCTTTCTTCTTTGTTTCTTTCTTTTGATGATAGCCTATGTCTCTTTTTGCAAACTTTTGAGAGAGAGATATGAACAAGTATTTTGGAGCATTGATTTGAAAGATCCTAACAAAGACATTTTTTTTCACTCCCAATGTAGGAGTAGAACGTTTTTTCGCGTAACTAAATGGAAGGCATGTTTTGTGCCTACTCCCGGTGTAGGAGTAGTGCAATTATTTGGTGGGTGTACGTGATCTTGATTTAAGAGCATGACAAATTTCTCAACACGGGTCAACAGAGTTTGACAGAGCTCAATGCAATAACAAGTACCATATGTAGAAGGGTTTCAGGATGTATCACGATATTTGGCTTTGGTAGGAATTTCTTACCATTGAGGAGTATGTGAAACCATGAATTTAAGCATTTTATCAAAAAGAAAATTCTCCAAGTACTTCAAATAGAAAAGGTTGGATTTCCATGCCAATGCCATATCTCACTTCACAACAACTTAGGCAATATGTTTTTTCTATATATATTTTCCCACAAGCACTAAGGATATGCAAGGAACAAAATTTATGCAAGCCATACTTCAAAGAGCTATATTCGTATTTACTTTCAAATTTTAAATCTAAGCGTGGAACTTGGTTCTTTTTAAATTTGCACAATTAAACAGTTGTAGAACCAGGAGGATGCATATGAATAGGTGGGGAGGAAATGATTCAAACCGAAGTTGTGTACATGCTCCCCACCAGTTCATGATGTGCTTTGGTGCTTTACGTTTCTTCGATAACGTTCACCCTTCGTTCCTGTAATTGTTAGTAACAAAGAATACCCGAAGGGCACCACCATTTTTTTTTTAAATTTTTTTTTAGAGAGAGAGGCCATATCATTATTCAAAAACAAGACTGAGATAGAACAAGTTTATTATGCAAAACAAAATTATTTATTTATTTTGTTATTATCAAACGTGTTCATCCAACTTTCATTCAAACTCAAGCAAGGCCAAGGTAAAGTTTGCAAAGTAAACATAGCCTTGATTTATCTCCATCACATATTACCTCTCATTGCTTATGAAAATAATTACTCTAAGTTCATCAACCAAGATTCAACACCATGTCAAAACTTGATTAAAGAAGGCCATTTTAACCTAAGCACCATGCTTAATTTAAAAGAGCTATAGATGTATTGTATATGTACAGTATACGAGCACACCCAAACCAGAGCATATGACATAAACATGTGAAGCATATATCTTTTTTTTCATGGAGACAAATATGAGTCAATGAGTTGGTGAACATTACCTTTGCATTACTGGAGTGTACTTTACCAGCGGCAATGTGGATGGAAACTTTGTAGACGCTACATTGGTGGCTTTGTTGCACATGATCCAACTCAGGTAATCAACAAGCCTTTGAGCCACACACATTTTCGGTGTGTATAGATCATAAGCTTTGATGATAGCAAAGGTCTAGAAGAGGAGAATCCTCTCTCTTCTTTTATTTCTCTCTCTTTAAACAATTTTTTTACTCTCTTTTTTCTACATATTTCTTATCTTTTTTCAATCCTTGTTTTTTTTTTTTCTCTTTTCTCTATTTTTTAGCAAGACCAGGCTCACATCATTTTTTTATTGACGCCTTTGGTGTGTGTGGAACTCGGATTTACACCTTCCTCACCCACACTTGAACTTTTGTGTAAAAGTCCAGTGTGCAAGGTTAGGGCCTCCTTTTGAGTGTGTACCATCACCCAAGCGCATCAAAGTTTGTAGTTGATGAGCCCCGTGTTTTTGAGCATCGCATGCTTCTTTGTTCTTCTTGGTCTTCACCTGAAATGGTTAGCGACAAGAATACCCGAAGGTGCATACTAGCTTGATCACATGTTTCTTGCTTTTATTAATAAGAGAAGAGTTTTCTATTCAAATTTAAAAGACAACAACACGGGTTATCTCCCGGAAGTGCTTTGTTTAAAGACAAAAAGCTCATCTTTGGTAAACCTTTTTAAAAATGAAAACCATTGTTGGTGATGTGGTTTCCCTTCCAACACCAACCCTTGCTGCTGATCTGCTGAACTCATGCCAAGACACCACGAAATTTGCAAAATTTGTGATAGACAAAAGCATCTACAACAACCCTTTCAAAAATTTCCTGACCAGAGAGCGAGAAGGGGTTGTAGATCTTGGTACTGATGGCTGAGTTACAAATCATATCAAGGAGTTTTTCAAATGAGCATGGAATGGTCAGGATATTTAGAATATAACTTCCATGCTCATCTATGAAATCTCTCGTTTCAGGGAGAGCACTTTCTTTTTCCTGACAGTTCAAGTCCTCCACAAAACATAGATAAGATGTTGTGATTGTGGAGACTATCTCGTGCTCTCCTGTGAGTTCAGAAATGGTTTTTGATGAGACATCATGTGTGGGCATACAGGGAGAGGGTATAGAAATTTCTTCTATATGAATCGATTCATCCTCTATGTGTTGTGAGTGTTCTTGATGTCTCATATAGGAATTCGAGTCATGTGATGATGTTGATCTGGGAATTTCTAAAGCATTCCCAAAATCATCATCAAGAAAAAGGTCATCCTCGAATTCAAAGGGACATGAATAAGGATGGGATTCATCATCCCAAGAAGTGTGATACCATGTTCCCTTAACGGGAGGTAACTCAACAACCGAATTATGAGAATGATTCGAAGGAATTTCAAATTCAGTTGCGGGTGCCTCCTCTTGTCGGTCGGGGCTTGACTCCATTGGTTCTTCTGGGAACTCGTCATATATGCCAGTGTAAGGGGTGTTTTCCAGGATTTTCTCCAGAATGGCTTTCCCCTCACTAATGGTTTTGTGCACAAATGAGCCTCCCGAAGATAGGTCAATTTGGAGAGCATTTTCCTTGCTAAGACCAAAGTAGAAGTGGTCAAGAAGGACATGGTCAGGCAGAGAAAGGTCTGGGCCTATATTTATAAGACTTAAGAACCTGGCCCAGGCTGCTTCTGGAGTCTCCTTTTCCTTTTGTTGAAATTTAAGAATTTCTATTCGAAGGGCAACAACTCGGGAATTAGGGAAGAAGGCAAGACAAAATTTGTCTCGAAGTTCATCCCAATTTCTGTGCACACCTCCTACGGTATGAGCATACCATTGTTTCGCTCTACCCAAAAGGGAGAATGGAAACAGTTTTCACTTAATGGTCTCTTGTGTCATGCCAGATAAAACTAGGCAAGAACACAAGTGCTCAAATTCCCGAAGGTGGCTATATGGATTTTCATCGTCACGCCTAGAGAAGGGTTGCTCCCGAACCATGGCTATGAAAGCGGGGTGAATCTCATAGCCATTTGTGAGGATGGGGTGCGATGATGGTGGAGGCTCCAACGAATTGCCCTTTGGAGCCGAATATTTATAGATAGGCGTTGGGTCCATGTGGAATGGATGGTGGTGAGGTTCATAAAATGGTAAAAAGAAAAAGAATACACGGATGACTTGGTTCGATCCTAGAACAGCTACCATTCCCCGGCAACGGCGCCAGAAAGCTTGTTGGTATTTCTTAGCGTAAGCAGATAATTCCGCAACCGCACGGAATACCATTATAGCTTTCACCCAGAGTATTCCTAGGCATCGATTTCCACGAGGAACGAGAAGTGAACCAGAAAAGATCAAGATTGTCCAAGTGGTAAGGTAGAAAGATATTTTTGTAGGTAGAGAGGGGTTCTTTAAGGTTTTCTCAAGATTACTAGATACCAATGTTCAGGCTTACTAGAATTTACTTGCTTCGGAGCAGCGGTACCTTTCCGATTCTCGAAAAGACTGGGAAACGGTAATCGGGGTCAGGCCGCCAAAAGCTCTACGAAATCACCAACCCGTATGTGGTGGAATACAAAGACCTGGTCGGAGCTGTCACCCCCGGGGCTACCACAAACTATCCGTGGGGTTGGGTGCAAACTCAGGTAATACACTAGCCTAGACACCACGTCTATGCTAATGATACCAAACTAGCCCTGATCCTGGACTAGAGCACTCGGTCGAGTGGAGTTCCAACAAGTAAAGTAAAGCAAGGACTGAATTTAGTCAAATAATAATCTCAGGATTACCAAAAGATAACCTAGATATTACTCACAAAGGAGTCGGCTTCGTAGAGGTACAAGTTGAGAAGAACTCGATGAACTCGGCTTCTCCTCCGCTCTTCCCTCTCCTCTCTTCCTCTTTTCTAAATGATATACAACTAGGTGGAGAGCACCTAGAGGGACACTGCTGCAATGTATATAATGTGGAAATGAAGCTTTATTGAGTAGAATGTGTTTTACATGAGAGGGGATGGCCTCTATATATAGGAGAGAGGGGGGAGAGGCAAAGGCAATACATGGTAACATTTCCTGGCACCTCTACAGCCATGCAACTGACCCACCTAGGTCGGTATTAAACTTTCCTTCTGAGCTGTGTTGAAAACCGGAGCGAAACCGGCCTCTAAGTTGGTGAACCGGAGGTGAACCGGCTAGATACGCGCTGTCTGCTACTTCTAGAAAGAAAACTAGGACCTCGGGCAGCTAAACCAGCCAAAAGGGCTGGCACACTCACGTCCAGGTGCAAGCCGCGCAACCGCCTCCGCTCCTCCAGTATTGCGCCGACACGTGGCCACTCAGGCTGGGCGAACCGACGCCCTCCGCCCGCTCCCGCGCATGGGCGCGCGTACAGCCACGTGTGGGGACCAGCAGGCCACGTGGTGTTGCTGCGTTCGTCCATTCAAATGGGCAGCGCGCGCGTCTGCTCTCGTCACCCCGTGGTGTGGCACCGGCGCTGACAGGGCGGGCCCGCCCGCTCGGCCTGCTTGGCTCCTTGTTGGGTCGACAGTGCACCATTCGTGGGGCCCTCCTGTCAGCCCATGTACACGCGGACAGGGCGCCTGGCGCTGGCGTCAGCTGCTGTTGTACTGCTGCCACGCGACCACCTCTGGTTGGCCATGCGTGGCACTGTTGCTGACACGTGGGACCCGTATTGTATGTTGATTTTTATTTATGCAATATCTTTCTATCCCGGAGTCCAAATATAGCAAGTAGTATATGGATTTTGATCAGAGCGACGAGCCCTTTGCAATGGTGTGGTCTGTTTCATCATTTAAGATAGTTTTTACCTATGATAAATTAGAAATTCCTGCAACACTGTTGAAACATCGAAACACGTGGAACTTGTTAGATAAATAATATTTTATTATGATATAACATGGAATGTTTGACATTTTAGTGTACTTTGGCATTCAAAAAGTATGCGATAAGGACCGTAGACATGTACTGTACACCTCCAATCTGGGACTCGAGCATGACATACGTGGGACTCTAACCCACAAGTATGTGACATACGTGGGACTCTAACCCACAAGTATATCCTCAGCCCATGAGGGTATTTTGTACTCCCGCCATCTCTCCACTCCTAGTGTGCGGTTGTACATTCCCGATTTGGCACACCCCCGAGATCAGGCTTACCGGAGTATGTGGCAGTACTATAAAGTCCCGATCTTAACAATCCTACAACGAGTCGGTCCTTACTCGACAAGTCAGAAACACTACACAGAGACTCCCTTCTCAGTGCAAGTTACCCGACCTATCTCATATTAATCACCATATTTTAACATACAATAGCATCTTTTCTTATCGAATGCCCATTCGAGCCATGATCAAATACTTGTCACATTTTATCCAAAAATCTAAGTAATTAAGCATGGCTAAGCATACCTTAGTAATTAAGCCAGGATCAAATACTTGTCAAAGTTTCAAATTTTTCATATGTCAACAACAAGATAGGGAGGCTACACAAAAATTTTCAGAATTTTTGAGCTAGTATTTGAATTTATATGAAATTTACAAAATCAGATTCTATTCAAGTAAAAAGAAATAGATAAAACATTTAAACAAAAGAAAAGGACTTTCGGGTTGAATCTAGCCCGACATTGTGCATGGCCCAGTACTGTTCATGGCCCGTCACTGTTCACTATGGGCTGGTCTATTTGAACAGTAATGGCCTTGGCCCAATGAAACAGTGTTGGGCCGGCCTGGTGAACAGTAGCAGGCCTGGCCTGTTACTATTGATGTTTGGCCCGACCAGAATGGGCTCGCCGGTGACGTTGCGCGGTGCTCTCCGCGCGCGGCGGCGTGGCCATGTTCTGGTGCCGATGGCGGGAGGTATAGGAAAAGGAAGAGACGAGCTTGACCAGGGGCTCACCTCGAGCCGAACGCCGGCCCGCTTGGAGCAAGGACGCGACGGAGCCGAAGCCGCTATCGGCGATGGTGGACGGTGGCGGTACGAACGGCGGTGGCAACGACGCGTACCAGCACGCCGGGCATCGGATGCGATAAGGGATAGGTCGACCATGATCAAGAGTTCAAAGCGGAGCCAAAACGTGAATAAGTACAAGTCCAAAGCTCACCGGTGGCGGCAGACACGGCGAGGTGACCTACGGCGGCGCGGTTGCCGTCCGCGAGGAAGACGACGGCGTCTGCGGCGGCACGGTGATGCGGGGAGCTACGAGGCAGCTAAAATGAAGCACAAACGAAACTACAAACGAGTTGGCAAGATAGAGTGGCTAGCGGTAGAGCAACGACGGCATACGACGGTGGCGGGCGGAGGTGGTTCCGGCGGCGGCGAAATGGGAAAAAGAAGAAGAACGGCGGCCTCGCCCGCCTATTTATAGGGAAGAGAGGGCGGACAGGTGGATGGAGGGGTCGCGAATGTCTTCCGCTAGTCGGTTTCGTGAGAGGAGGCAAAAAGGAATGGCGACGGCGGCGGCGGCCGCCGGCGACGCATGGAGGAGGTAGAAGACAAACCCTTTATCACAGAAAGCAGACAAACCCTAGCTCTATTTTTGCCAAAATTCTCCAAAATTTTGAATAGAACTTGAAAATATCCAAAAGCAAAGTTGCTCCATTTTTCAAGATCTACATCTTTCATAATTGGAACATTTTCAAATTCAGCCTCCATTTTGAAATTTGTACTTGGGGCATCTTTGAGATTGATTTGGGATTCAAAATTACTTTAAAATTCATATAGAAACTTGAAAAACTTCAAAAATCAAAATTGTACATCTTTAAATATTGCACACATTTGCTTCTAGAAGCACCCCAAAATTTTGCATAATTTTGAAACTAAGGAAAAGGGGCAAATTAGGGTTTTGACAGAATTTAAAATTACTTCAAAATTTTTATGGAAACTTTGAAAACTCAAAATACCGTTTTGGTTCAATTTTGAAAACTCTACAACTTTGCTTTTATGATCACCCTCAAATTCTTGATAAATTTTGAATAATAAAAAAGGGGACAAACTAAGGTTACAAATCGGGGTTTCCGACAAGGGGTAACATTCTATTTTCCACTCTTTTCACATCTTTTCATGTAACAATTCCACCAACCCTAGAAATAAACTCATTTTAGTTCAATGCACTTCATGGTGAGCTAAAATGCGGATGCTTTGCAATGCTCATGATGACATGTCCGGGTTTTAAGTAACAGTAACACCAGGGTGTTACAGCCCTTCCCCCTTAAAGAAATCTCGTCCCGAGATTTAAAGCCTTGGGGTAAAGTAACGGCAAAGAAAATGTGTCACGAACTTTATTTCTGAACTAGTTCGTAAGGCAAGCGGGGAGGGTTTACATTTCAAAGACTTAGAAAAGAAAAGAAAAGAAAAGTAAAGTTACAACTCACAAGAAAGAAAATTCTATCTATTTAGGAACAAGAAATTTGGGAAAGTTCTCCATTAAAAAGTCCTCTGATTCCCAGGTAGCCTCTTCTTCAGAGTGTTGACTCCATTGGATCTTGTACCACTTGGTAGTCCTACTTCGAGTGACATGATCCTTTTGATCCAAAACTCGAATAGGATATTCAGAGTAGGTCAAGTCACACTCCAGTTTAATCTCCACAAAGTCTATTACCTGATCAGGTACTCGAAGGCATTTCTTTAACTGAGATACATGGAATACATCATGGACGGCTAATAGTTTCTCTGGCAATTTTAAACGATAAGCAACCGGTCCATGCCTTTGCATAACTTGAAATGGACCGATGTATCGAGGTGCCAATTTACCTTTAATTCCAAAACGGGTTACTCCTTTCATAGGTGACAATTTTAAGTAGACATAATCTCCCACTTTGAAATTCAAAGGTCGACGCCTTTTATCTCGCATAACTCTTTTGTCGTGGATCGTGCCGCCTTTAATTTATTTTGCACAAACCGAACTCTTTCCTCGGCTTCATTTACCAGATCTACTCCATAATACCATCTTTCTCCGGGTTCTGACCAATGCAGTGGGATTCTACATCTACGGCCATACAGAGCTTCAAAGGGTGCCATATTAATACTTTCTTGATAAATATTGTTGTAAGCAAACTCTGCTAATGGTAGGCATTCATCCCACTTCTTTGAATAATTAAGGACATATGCTCGCAACATATCTTCAAGAATTTTATTAACTCTTTCAGTTTGTCCAAATAGATCATGCGGATGATATCTTTGAATCTGTGGATGACAGTAGTACTAAGTGACTTCTGCATTTGCTTCCAAAATTTAGACATAAACTGTGAACCTCTATCTAAAACTATTGTCTTGGGTGCCCCATGTAGACTAAAAATTTGGTGAACATATAACTTGGCATAATCTATGGATGAATAATGATCTTTAACTGACAAAAAGTGTGCTATCTTGGTAAGACGATCAACAATAACCGAAATAGAATTAAAACCTTTTGCTGTTCTGGGTAACCCAACAATAAAGTCCATAGTGTTTTCCTCCCATTTCCAAGATGGCACAGGTAAAGGATATAATTGCCCTGCAGCTTTCATATGTACAACCTTTACTCGCTGACAAGTATCACATTCAGCTACATACCTGGCAATCTCAATTTTCATTTTAGTCCACCAGAATCGCTGTTTCAGATCCCGATACATTTTAGTACTTCCAGAATGAATAGAATATCTGGTCAAATGAGCCTCATCCAGGATTTGTTGGCGTAACTCAGGATCCTTTGGTACCACCAAACGATTCTTGAACCATAGCACATCTGCCTCATCAATTCTAAAACAAGTGGGTTTTCCACTTCTAACTTTTTCTTTAATGTGGACTATTCCTTTACTTTTCTTTTGAGCAGTGATAATCTGATCTTTGATGGTTGATTCCACAATAATATTGGCTACCATTCCTTGCTCCACAATTTCTAAATTCAAATTTTCCATCTCTTGGCATAGAGTTTTATCCTTCAGTCTTATTGTAAGACAATTGCATTGAGGATTCCGACTAAGGGCACCGGCAACTACATTTGCCTTTCCCGAATGATAATGCACTTCAATATCATAATCTTTGATTAACTCTAGCCACCTTCTCTGGCGCATATTCAGATCTGACTGGGTAAAGATATACTTCAGACTTTTATGGTCTGTATAGATATGACAAGTATTACCCAACAGATAATGACGCCAGATCTTAAGAGCATGAACCACTGCTGCTAATTCTAAATCATGAGTTGGATAATGCTCTTCATGACGCTTGAGTTGGCATGAAGCATAGGCAATAACTCTTCCTTCTTGCATCAACACACAACCAATACCAATACCAAAAGTATCGCAAAAGACGTCAAATGGCTTTTCAATGTCTGGCTGTGCTAGAACTGGTGCAGTAATTAGTGCCTTTTTCAATGTTTGAAAAGCCGTCTCACACTCGGTTGACCAAATAAACTTGGTCTGATTCTTTAATAACTCTGTGATAGGCTTTGCTACTTTGGAGAAGTCAGGAATGAATCGACGGTAATATCTCGCCATTCCAAGGAAACTACAAACTTGATGAACGGTCGTCGGGGGTTTCCAATTAAGAATATCTTTAACTTTACTTGGGTCAATGGCAATTCCTTCTGATGATAGCACATGACCTAGAAATTGCACCTCTTTTAGCCAAAAAGCACGTTTACTGAATTTAGCATATAGTTGATGATCCCTCAAACAAGTCAGAACTACTCTAAGATGCTCAGCATGTTCTTCTTCACTTTTGGAGTATATGAGTATATCATCGATGAATACCACAACAAACTTATCCAATTCTGGCATGAATACTGAATTCATCAGATACATGAAGTGAGCTGGGGCATTTGTAAGGCCAAAGGACATGACTAGATATTCATAAAGACCATATCTAGTGGTAAAAGCGGTCTTTGGAATATCCTCAACTTTAATCCTTATCTGATGATAGCCTGATCTCAAGTCAATTTTAGAAAAGACTATGGCTCCGGCTAATTGATCAAAGAGCAAATCAATTCGGGGCAAAGGATATTTATTTTTAGTAGTCACCTCATTGAGCAGGCGATAATCAATACACATCCTTAGTGTTTGATCTTTCTTTTTCACAAATATGGCCGGACATCCCCAAGGTGATGAACTTGGTCGAATGAAACCTTTTTCTAACAGTTCTTGTAACTTTGTTTTCATTTCAGCCAACTTTTTTGGTGCCATCCGATAAGCTCTTTTAGAGATTGGGGAAGTTTCGGGTTTTAGATCTATACTGAATTGGACATCTCTTTCTAGTGGTAGTCCAAGTAAATCATCTGGAAATACGTCTAGAAATTCACATACCACCAGTATATCCTTAATTTCCTTTACAGAGGTTGCACAAATTCTTTCAACCTCCCTTCTCGGAATTGGATGTTGGATAAGGAGTGGGAAATTACCATCAGGTAGATTCACCTTTATGGTTCTATTTAGAGTATCTATCACAACACCATAATGGTACATCCAGTTCATACCAAGGATTACATCTATTTCTTGATCCTTTAGAACTATCATATTGGTGGGAAAATCATATCCACCTAATGTTATTGAGATCCGATATACCACTTCCTTTGTACACATACGTCCCCCAGGCGAGTGTATAAGGAAATCATCTTTCACTTCCCCATTAGGTATCTCATGTTTCACCACAAATGTTTTACTGATGAATGTATGTGATGCACCCGAATCAAATAATATTATTGCAAGGTGTTTAGCAACAGAAAACATACCCATCATGACTGGTTCTCCTGGAGGTATCTCTTCAACATTTGTGTAATATACCTTGCCAACTTTCTTTTCACCTTTTTCCTTTTTAATCTTCTGATTTGACAGTTGTTGACCTCCCGAAGTTCCCTGATAATTTGGATTAGACTGCCGGGGATTGGGACATTCCCGAGAGAAATGACCGGTTTTTCCACAATTGAAGCAGGGGTAATTGTGGTTTTGAGGAGGTGCAGGGCGAACACCAGGGGCATTCGGCTGGCGGGGATAATATGGAGTTGCAGCAGGTCAAAAATATGGCTGCTGCCTTTGTTGATACTGAGGTGGATGATAAAATTGACGATTATGATTCAAAGGATGATAAGAAATCTTCTGGCGCTTGGATTTGCCACCAGAAGGTCCGGCAAACTTATGCTTTCCATACTTTTCCTTTTGCTCATACTCCATAAGGACTCGGTTCTTTTCCTCAGATGATATTGCCATGTTTACCACATCATGGTAAGAATCTACATCACGAATATTCATCATAGCATGAAGTTTTGGGTGGAGACCTCGGATAAACCAATTCTTTTTCTTTTCATCTAAATCTACATGTGCTGTTGCATACTATGACAGATGATTGAACTTGCCAATATCTTTGGATTCTTGATTGATCTCCTTGCCTTAAAGCTAAGAACTCATCCAGTTTCTTAGCCATTACTCATTTTGGAATGAAGTGGGCACGAAAGGCATGCTTGAATTCATCCCAGGTAATTTGATGTCCGGCATGCTGCTCAGCTTTGAAATTGTTCCACCAGGCTCCGGCAGCATTCTGAAGCTATTGTGCAGCAAAGAGGGGCTTCTGATATTCCGTGCAGGTGATTAGCTCAAATTTCTGCTCCATAGTGTAGAGCCAATCATCTGCCTCCAACGGCTCATTGGCCTTATTAAAGATTGGAGGTTTTGTGTCGGTGAAGTCTAGATAAGAAGTTTCCTCTTGCTGATCATGTCGGCCTCTATTGCCGTGATGATTATTGTTTTGATTCTGCTGGGCCATTTCTCGCATCAGGCGAGAATTCTCAGTGGTGGCTTGAAGCAAAAGACGAGAATTTTCTACAGATGTCTGAACTAAGGCCGTAATAGCATCGGCGAAGTTGACTGGAACTGGTGGAGGGTGTGGAGCATGGCTTCCATTCTGAGTGCTATCAAGATTGTTCTGAGACATCTGTTTTAAAACAAACCATTATTTTACATGAGTTTTATTAAACTTAAAAGTTACATATTCATGACACACACATAACACTTATTTCTTTAAACAACACTGTCCTCATCCCTGCAGGACTACCTAGGCTCATCTACAAGTCGCTTAACTATTTCTATTACATATTTTACAAAACTACTGCTAAACTCCAAGTCAGTTGTTGTCACTATTTATTCCTAGTCACTGACATAAGGTTCCACTTCTTCTGGTTCTTCCTCCTCTTCCTCATCCTCTATTTCTTCATCTTCTTGGATTACTACACCCAAATCTTCCTATACCGCCTGAGGCTGGTGATTCGGGTTTAAGAGCTCATTCATGTGTTGCATCTCTGCATTCATATTGGCTTGATGAGCTTCTAGTTTGAGCACATAAGCTACCAATTGTTGATTGTCTTGAATAACGTGATCACGCTCATTCTGAAACTCCATCTTCTCAAGGATGGTCTCAACCAAGGCTTGTCGACAATCATCATGGTCCAAGGTACGGCGCTCCAACTCTCCTTGTAATTCTCCAATCTGAATTGCATCCATGCACTGATCTCTGGAGGCTTGATCCAATTCTCTGGTGAGACGCTCAATTTCCTCCTTTGGATCCATCTTGGCCTTGTTATTGCTCTCACCACGGCTTCTAGTGCGACTGGTACTGGCTTCATTATCATTTCTTGCAGCTAGTGGATGGCGAGGAACTCCTTTTGGGCCTGTCTTCTTTCTAGGAGTGTTTTTAGTGCGGGCCATCCTGTAGAATGGTTGGATTAGATTACCGAGAATTTGATAGGGGAACCGAAGGTTAGCAAGAATAGGATTGATATTACTTAACCCAAACCACATTAAAGGGGAAGGTAAATATTAACAAGTGATTTAAACATGATGCATGAATCGAACTTACGTAACAAACAATAAAGATTTGCAATGTAAAACTTTATAACATAGGGCATATAAAATGCTACTCTTCTTATGACCCTTTGAAATATGGTTAGAGAATCCTTGCAACAAGGTAAGGTAAGAGTATAAATAATTTGGACCAAATTAAGATTTAAACTAGTTTGACTCAATTTATTTTGAAGATTTGAAAACTAATACTACAATAACTCTGGTAACGGAGGCTCCGATGCCAGCTGTAACAGCACCTTCCAAATTACAGGGCCCACATGTACTTATCATTATCCTTAAGACCTCTGATAACCATATATGTGCACCAAATAACCTAGAAAGTACTATTAACTTTTGAGCGGGATCCGTTACAAGGTCATTGCGGCGTTAAACAGTTTTCATACATAACCGGAGTAAACAAAAGGAAGACTTACATAACATTAATTTACAAACCAGTTTTCAAAAAAAAAAAAACAAAGTTGTTACAATACTTAAGTAGGAGTAGCATTAAGTAATATACATATGTTACAATCTTCAACCCCTGCCCAAGGGTTACACTTCTCACTCCTCATCGCTAGACTCTGAATGGACTGTCATACGACACGGTCCCATACAAACGTGACTTCCTCCTGGTCCTGCAACATGGGTTAACAAACCCTGAGTACAGGAGTACTCAACAAGATTTACCCAACTAGAAAAGAGGGGAAGACTCAGGAATACAGGGTCAGAGGATCCAAGGTAAGGCTTTAGTAAGAATCAAGGACTCATTTGCCGAAAAGTTTTACTAATCAGTGAATCCCTACTTTCAATATTTTATTATAACCTCTTATTTATGTATCAACTAAGTGATTCTATAACTAAACAATATTTGTTGTAGAAACATCTTATCCGTAACCATCCTCTCCATTGTTCCACTTGTTTATCTACGTTGAGTGGGCAGAAGAATGGGTCTCCATAACCGAGGAGCAACGACAATTCGAATCGATTATAACCCAGCTGGGGATTCCTTACCACACGACATATGTAGAACCAAAACTTGCATATGTCAACCTTCTCCCGGATCATCTAAAACGGGACCGCGTCCTACGCCACCCGAGAGTACCGTACACCTCCAATCTAGGACTTGAGCATGACATACGTGGGACTCTAACCCACAAGTATGTGACATACGTGGGACTCTAACCCCCAAGTATATCCTCAGCCCACTAGGGTATTTTGTACCCCCACCATCTCTCCACACCCCCGAGATCAGACTTACTGGAGTATGTGGCAGTACTATAAAGTCCCGATCTTAACAATCCTACAACGAGTCGGTCCTTACTCGACAAGTCGAAAACACTACATAGAGACTCCTTCTCGGTGCAAGTTACCCGACCGATCTCATATTAATCACCATATTTCAACATACAATAGCATCTTTTCTTATCGAATGCCCATTCGAGCCATGATCAAATACTTGTCACATTTTATACAAAAATCTAAGTAATCAAGCATGGCTAAGCATACTTTAGTATTTTAACCAAAAAACAGTGTCAAGGATGATATTAGAATATTCAAGGACTGGTAATGCATCAAGTAGGTTATCACACAACTCCTATCACCTAATGCAATATATATAGCAAAGGTGATATAAAGCTTTGTAAAACACAAGGAATGGGTTTAAATGAACCAGGGGCTTGCCTTGATTGTGAAATAACCCAAATTCGGAGACGGATCACAATATTCAACACTTGGATCAGCTAGATAGCCCTCTTCCGAAGCTTGATCAACAATCTCTCGATCACTTTCATTCACTACATGAAATAATAATATATGCTTTACATGATGGAATGATAAACATGATGCTTGACGACATCGCATGAAATAATAAACACTTGAGTACAACTTTCCTTCACGATAAAGTGACAAGCCAACAAAATCGACTTGTTGAACTACTTCTATTTCTAAAGGAGTTCTCAAGGACTATTTGATGACATAACGATCCAAGGTTTAGAAAATATCCTAAAATTCCACTTAAAACTATAATCTTTGCTTTTATAAACAATTACTAATTACTTAAATAAATAAGAATAAAATTAAACTTTCTTGAAATGATCCCAAAAATTTTGTACAGATAGGTCCTATCATGAAACAGTGAAAAAAAAACAATTTTCATGATTTTTGGATAAATAAAATAATTATTAAAAATAATGGAAGTTGTATTTTTCAATTAAAGATTGTAATTTTAAATCATGCCAAAACTATTCAAAATCAAAGTTTCAAATTTTTCATATGTCAACAACATGATAGGAAGGCTACACAAAAATTTTTAGAATTTTTCAGCTAGTATTTGAATTTATATGAAATTAACAAATCAAATACTATTCAAGTAAAAAGAAATAGATAAAACATTTAAACAAAAGAAAAGGACTTTCGGGTTGAATCTAGCCCGACACTGTGCATGGCCCAGTACTGTTTATGGCCCGTCACTGTTCACTCTGGGCCGGTCTATTTGAAGCGGTAATGGCCTTGGCCCAATGAAATAGTGTTGGGCCGGCCTGGTGAACAGTAGTAGGCTTGGCCTGTTACTGTTGATGTTTGGCCCGACCAGGATGGGCTCGCCGACGACGTCGCGCGGTGCTCTCCACGCGTGGCGGCGCGGCCATGTTCTGGTGCTGACGGCGGGAGGTATAGGAAAAAGGAAGGGAAGAGCGTGACCAGGGTCTCACCTCGGAGCTGGAACGCTGGCCAGTTGGAGCAAGGACGCGACGGAGCTGAGCTGCTATCGGCGATGGCGGACTGTTGTGGCGTGAACGGCGGCGGCAATAGCATACCAAAGACGCCGAGGCGTCGGGCCGCGATAAGGGATAGGTTCACCACGATCAAGAAGGCAAAGCGGAGCCAAAACGTGAATTAGTGCAAGTCCAAAGCTCACCGGTGGCGGCGGACACGGCGAGGTGACCTACGGCGGCGCTGTTGCCGTCCACGAGGAAGACGACGGTGTCTGCGCGGCACGGCGATGCGGGGAGCTGCGAGGTGGCTAAAACAAAGCATAACGAAAGCTGCGAATGAGTTGGCAAGATAGAGTGGCTAGCGGTGGAGCGACGACGGCATACGACGGCGGCGGGCGGAGGTGGTTTCGGCGGCGGTGAAATAGGAAAAAGAAGAAGAACGGCGGCCTCGCCCGCCTATTTATAGGGAAGAGAGGGTGGACAGGTGGATGGAGGGGTCGTGAATGTCTTCACCGGGTCGGTTTCACGAGAGGAGGTGAGAAGGAATGGCGACGGTGGCGGCGGCCGCCGGCGACGCGTGGAGGAGGAAGAAAACAAACCCGGATCATCAGAAAGGACAAACCCTAACTCTATTTTTTGCCAAAATTCTCCAAAATTTTGAATAGAACTTAAAAATCTCCAAAAAAGTAAAGTTGCTCCATTTTTGAAGATCTACATCTTTCATAATTAAAACATTTTCAAATTCGGCCTTCATTTTGAAATTTGAACTTGGGGCAACTTTGAGATTGATTTAGGATTCAAAATTACTTTTAAATTTATATAGAAACTTGAAAAACTTCAAAAACCAAAATTGTACATCTTTAAAAGTTGCACACTTTTACTTTTGGAAGCACCCCAAAATTTTGCATAATTTTGAAACTAAGGAAAAGGGGCAAATTAGGGTTTTGTCGAATTCAAAATTACTTCTAAATTTTATGGAAACTTTGAAAACTCAAAATACCATTTTGGTTCACTTTTGAAAACTCTACAACTTTGCTTTTATGATCACCTTCAAATTCTTGATAAATTTTGAATAATAGAAAAGGGGACAAACTAAGGTTGCAAATCGGGGTTTCATGGGGGGTAACATTCTATTTTCCATTCTTTTCACACCTTTTCATGTAACAATTCCACCAACCCTAGAAATAAACTCATTTTAATTCAATGCAAGTGAGCTAAAATGTGGATGTTTTGCAATGCTCATGATGACATGTCTAGGTTTTAAGTAACAAGAACAGGGGTGTTATTACCCGGGCGACGAGGAGCCACATTGGTACCAAAAAGCAATTAGAACAAGATAATTTATTTTCTGCAAATTTTTGCAAGAATCAACTGATGATTTCATTAATTTATATATCCAAGCCCAACAAAAAAGAAAGAGTCTTTTACCTATATGCTATTATAAAAATGGTCGTTGCCCGTATGCCACTAAAAAGTGTCAAATTGGTGGATGAAATGACCATTTTCTTTGTCAAGTCGATTGGATTTCTAATTTTGCTTTGAGTTCCCTCCCGTGCCACTCGCCGCCGTCCTACCACACTAGCCTCTTGTGCTCACACAAAGTGTCGACGGCGACCACACGACGACGGAGGAGGATGCCGACGGTGAGCACGGCCGCCCAAACTAGTGTGATGAACTATGATGGATTCGTCGGATAACTGAATGGAATGAGTGGGGAAACAGAGTTTCAAAATGGGAGAAGCAAGAACAGCATGTTGGATCAGGGAAACAGACAGAGGTTCAGGTTCTGGTTCTATTCCAAACATCTCAGCACTTCGTTACAATGCCATATATATAGCGTATCTCAGCCAATGTGGCCCACGCTATGACGACAGCATAACCGCCGCAGCTGTCAACTTCGCCTGCCTTCGCCTCCATAGCATCCCACCCCATGATAGCAAGCCTATTCTCTGTTGTCGGATTTCCATCAAACAAACCGTTGTGCACCATTGCCTTGGCCGGCCTTCGGATGCCTCCTCTTGGCGATCCAGACATTCCCTCCCCCACAAAAACCAGCTTGATCCCAAGCTAGGCTCGAAGGAAACCGTCTGGCCAGGTCCTCTACCCCAAGCTAGGTCATCTGGAATAGCACTCAGATCCTCCTCAATTGTCTCCATCATAGGGTCATGCTGCTTCAGTTGAGATACATGAACCACAGGATGGATTCAGCAGTCAAGTGGCAGATCAAGTTTATAAGCCACTTTGCCCACTTTAGCCAGAATCTATGGTCTGAACTATCTGTAACTCAACTTTTGATTACCTTTGGGAGCTACTGAGGTCTGAATATATCGTTGCAATCAAAGATATACCAACTCATTGATAGCAAACTATTTCTCTTGTCTATGCTTGTCAGCTTGACTCTTCATGCACTGTTGAGCTCTACTCAAGTGATGTTTGACCACATCCTGCAGCAAATTGCTTTCAAGAAGCCAATGCTCAATTTCGGGGGCATGAATCTGAGCATCACTAGCTATTCTAAAATGTCTCGGAGCATGTCCATACAACACTTCGAAAGGGGAAATACCCAATGCAGAATGGAAGCAAGTATTATACTAGTGTTTAGCAGTAGGTAACCATTTGCTCCACTGCCTTAGGCAGGATTGCACACAACATCTTAGAAATCCCTCTAGGCACTGATTTAGTCTCTCTGTTTTCCCATCAGTTTGTGGATGATACGAAGAACTTAAAAGTAGCTTAGTATCAGACAATGTGAATAATTGTTGCCATACTGCACTTGTAAAAACCTTGTCTCTATCTAAAACTATGTACTGTGGTAAACCATGTAGCCCGAACACTTGTTCAAAATAGATTTGTGCAACTTGCATAGCTGTGTAAGGATGGGCCAGAGGAATGAAGTGACCTTACTTACTGAATTTATCAATAACCATCAAAACGTTGTCATATCTATTTGACTTGGGCAACCCTTCCACAAAGTCTAAGCACACAGTTTGCCAGGCTTGATCAGGCACTGGTAAGGGTTGAAGGAGACCAGCTGGTCTAGAATGCAATACCTTAGCTTGCTGGAAGATAGAGCATCTAGCCACATACTGTTGGATATCTTGTTTCATACCAGGCCAACTGAATATTTTTTTTTGATCCTGTAGTAAGTGGCTATTAGGCCAGAATGTCCTCCAACACTTGAACTATGGACAACTTTTAGAACATGCTGATGAGCCAACTTGTTATTGCCCAACCATACTCTTCCTTGATGCCTAATAAGGCCATCCACCAATGTGTATGGCCCATGACTGCCCCCATTGTTAGCTAGTTCCTTAAGCAGTTTAACAACACTATCATCCTCCTGATAGCCTTCTGTCACCCTATTAATCCACTCTGCCTTACACTCTGAGATTGGATAGACTGTTTCCAAAGAGTGACAACGAGACAAGGCATCAGCTGCCTGATTAGTAGGTCCTTGCTTGTAGATGATTTTATATCTAAGGTCCATCAACTTCAACAAGGCCTTCTGTTGGAGTTTGGTTGTAACCCTTTGTTCAGCTAGGTGGAGTAGACTCCTGTGATTAGTCTTGATGACAAATTCCTGATTCTGCAAGTATGCCCTCCATTTATCCACTGCCATTACTGGAGCCATGCACTCCTTTTCATATGTGGACAGTGCCCTATTCTTATTGCACACAGGTTTACTAAGATAGGCCAATGGATGACAATCTTGCATAAGCACAACACCAAAACCAGAGTCACAAGCATCTGTTTCCATGATAAATGGTTTAGTAAAGTCTAGCAATCCCAGCACTGGAGCTTGAATAAGAGCCAATTATAATTGTTGAAATGCCTCCTTAGTGACTAATGTCCATAAGAATGGAACATTCTTATTCAACAGCTCTGTTAAGGGTTTACTGATAAGGCCATAATGCTTAATGAATTTCCTATAATACCTAGTCAGACCCAAGAATCCTCTCAACTCCTTCAAGTTTGTTGGCCTGGGCCATTTCTGGACTGCCGCAATTTTAGATGGTTCTATTGATGACACACCTCTCCCAGAGATCTGGTGCCCCAGGTATTCCACCTCTGATTGAGTGAAAGCACATTTAGACAACTTGATATAGAATCTATGCTCCCTCAATATCTGTAGAACTTCATGCAATAGCCCCAAATGATGAGGCAGGGTATCAAAGTAAATCAGTATGTCATCCATGAAGACAATGACACCCTTTCTAAGCAACTTAGCAAAAATCAAGTTCATGATGCTCAGAAATGTAGCAGGAGCATTGGTCAGCCCAAAAGGCATGACAAGAAACTCATATAGGCTTCTACGAGTTCTAAAAGCAGTCTTGTGGGTGTCCTGGGTATCCTATGGATGAATGCAAATCTGGTGGTATCTAGCCCTAAAATCCAGCTTAGAAAACCACTAAGCCCCAGCCAGCTCATCTATCAATTCTTCTACCATGGGCATTGGGTGCTTATTCTTGATTGTCTTAGCATTAAGGTGTCTGTAGTCCACACAAAACCTCCAAGTGCCATCCTTCTTTCTCACAAGGAGCACAGGTGAAGCATAAGGACTGTCACTGTGCTTGATGATCCCATTGGATAGCATTTCCTGCAATTGTTTCTCTATTTCATCCTTCTGCACAGGAGGGTATATGTAAGGCCTTATGTTTATAGGCTGAGCCCCAGGAATCAATTGTATGTTGTGATCAAAAGACCTAGTTGATGGTAAGGAGGTGGGTTCCTTAAACAAATCAGCATACTAATCCAACACAAATTGAATAGTAGGTATAACTTGCAGGTCCTGAGTGACTTGCACAGCATGAACTAAATCATCTTCAGTTACTGTTTCCTTCAACCACTTAACTTGCAGGCACTGAACAACTGCCTGTCTCTTCAGCAAGCCTTTCAATCCACCTTGAGAGAGATTAGAGGTGTCATGTTTGATGCCCTGCAAATGAATTCTCACTCCATCCTTATTGAATTTCTTCAATTTTCTTGCCCAGTGGACCCACATTGGACTACATTCCTCTAGCCAATCTTGGCCTAGGATCATGTCAAAACTCTTTAGGTGTAGAATTCCCACCGTTGATGTGAATGTGTGGCCTTGGGTGGTCCATTGCAAATTTTGAATCCTTTTTGAACAAACCATAGGACTCCCATCTACTGCCACAAAGAGAGCAGTGGGCAATCAGAGACTTGGAACTGAGTCTTTAAGCCAAGGCTTCACTGATGAAGGTGCCCACACTTCCTGAATCCACCAATATAAGGATCTCAACCTTGCCCACCACCCCTTGAAAGTTGACGGCCGCAAATCTTGTCTATAGAGGGTGCGCCGCATAAACCTCGAAGCACATATCGCATTCATCCTGCCACAAACGAGAAAAATCACCGTCAAACTTCGGGAAATCCAACTTTGGATAAGGAGGGCGATGATTTGCATGAACACCAACATCATCGTGGCGGGATCGGGGAGGGTTCGGAAATGGTGGCTTACCCTCATTGAAGTCATGTGGCGGTGTCCGAGGATGCCGTCGCGATCATCGCCGTGGGCCTTGGCCTGCTCCCCGTCCAACAAAGGTGAGCTCGTGGACGACCGAGGAGCAGCGTTGAGGTCGACGTTCCTCAACGCCATCGTAGCTGGGATCGGAGGTGGTTGTACCGTGGTGTTCCACCGTGCCTCCAGTAAGCGTCCATCCGCGTCGCCGTCAGCGCAATCCGCTTGTTCACCGCGTCGATGGACGTAGTCGTACCTTGCAGCCCTCTGACGCAAATCATCGAACAAGCCATCCGTAGAAGTCTGCCATGTGCTAATGGCGTCCATTGAATCCATGGTTCCCCGCAGCATCATCTGCAATCTAGCGAGGGTCTTCGTCACTTGACCCATCTGCGTCGCCAACTCCTCCATTGAGGCCGCCATCTCCTGCTGAAGCTTCGACGGACCTTGCTTCGGGCGCCAGCCTCACAACACGCGCTCTTCCTATCCAATTTCTTCACCAACCCGTTCAACCTCGGCTCGGCGGAGTGCCGACGGGGATTCTGAACGCAATCGGAGAATTTGGTAGAGCGGATACCAATTGTGACGAACTGTGATGGATTCGTCATATAACTGAATGGAATGGGGGTGGGGGTGGGGGCGGGCGGCGGGACGGGGCGGGGTTTCAGAATAGGAGAAGCATAAACAAAGGTTGGATCGAGGAAACAGACAGAGATTCAGGTTCAGGTTCTATTCCAAACATCTCAGCACTTCATTACAACACCTTATATATGGCGCATCTCGGCCAATGTGGTCCACACTACGATGACATCATAACCGCCATAGCTGTCAACTTCGCCTGCCTTCGCCGCCACGGCATCTCACCCCACGATAGCAAGCTTATTCTCTGTTGTCGGATTTCCATAAGACGAACCGTTGTCCACCATTGCCTTGGCCTTCGGACGCCTCCTCTTGGCGATCCTGACAACCATGTCCACCACCATCCCCACCAGCAACAGCAGTGGACGCCACCGACGAACCCGCAGCGGTGTCGGTGACTGTCCTCGGTGACGGTCCTCGCGACCTCTGCTTCTGCGGGTATGCCGTGCGCGCAGCTGCCTGGCGCCCTCGTGCGCCACGGCGGCGGCGAGCTAGTCAAGCCCCTCCCTGCGCGTGTATGTAGAACAACGGTTTCCACCAGTCGCCAAACCTGTATGTACTCAGAGTACCACAATCATCAAGGCGCCGGATATGTCATGCACCAAACGGCGTTGATGAAGAGCCTCTTTCACTGATCACCGATGCCTGCATTTTGGAATTGCACGAAAGAGGTTAGGGGCAAACGACCTGATTGAACCCTCAGGCAGCCAACTGTCAATCCAAAACTTGGCCGTAGCACCGTCGCCAATGGAGACCGAGATGGAAGCTTCAGACATAACTTTCACTGGCTGCTCGTTTTTTTTACCGGGAAAGCAGTCCATCCAAGCTCCGGCCGGCTTTGTTCTGCGCAGCCATTCGAGAGCGAATCCCACGATGCGCAAGTCTGAAACACCCAATCCGCCATACACTGTGGGAGAACAGACTGTCCTCCAGTTCACCTTGCAGCGCCCTCCAGTGACAGAATCATAGGAATGCACGACGGCGCTTTGTCAATTTGGCGAGAGCCGAGAGGCAGGTTGCAATCGATACGTGGACAGGCATGGCAGACAGTGTCACACGAGTGAGAAGAACTAACAGTTAGCAATCCTGCTTTCCAAGTTGGAATCCTAGCGGCGACTGCATCAACCAACGGTTGCTCTTTTGTCCGCCTCAAGAAGTAGATGGGCTGACTGGGGAAGACATCACTCACGACGGCCAATTTCTAAGTAAACGAGGATCCACTGCACAAGAAGAAAGCAATTTATTTGTAACAAAATAGAAGTTGAAAGCTTAATATCGCTCCAGCTTCAACAGCCCTATCCCCTCTTTTTCACGGGAGAGGCTAATCACGCCTGGCCAATTGGATCACGAAGAAAGGCAACCGCCACAAAGGCGCCATCCATCCTGAAGCTCGGAGCAGATCGACGGACGGCCGAAGCGGCCACACGCTCGCACCTGCACAGTGCACACCGAGGAGAAGATTAATGCACGTACACAGCCTGGCGGCGCCAGGACCGAAGAGGAGATCCAGAGAAGAGGGCCGCCGGCTCTCAACGGCAGCAGCATCTGGTGAGTTTGTTAAACTCTTACAATTGCCTCCCTTTTTACCTTGTGCGCATTCACTGGCCAACCTAAGCAATTCCTCATCCATCTTAATTCGATCAATGCAGATATTCAAGGTCTACATGCACTTCACATTTGGTTTGGGCGTGTCCGTGTGTGCATATTATATATTTATCACACTCTGACTTATGGGTATCCAAATTCCAGCAGGATTGCTTTGCACAGACAGTTTCGAGGTATTATTATATATTTATCAATGCAGTTGTTGCTAGTACTCAAGCTTGCATACCAACAGCGTCAAGTGATTGCAGCAAGCAAAAGCACAATTCCAGAAGGTAATTTCTCTAGTTTCCTTCTGCCTCCTCTGCTCTAACACAAAGGGTCCAAGCACCACCTGAAAAAACATCAAACTTACCGCAGATGCACGTGTGAGGTTAATTTCAATTCTGATTTCAGATAGACGAGTTGCATTTGTATTGTGGAGGTGTGCAGTAAGATGGTTCAAGCTCATTGTGCTTTTGTAAACGACATGACTTGCTCAGATCATGTCACAGAGTGTCTTCCAAGCTAGATCATCTGACCATTTCTATTGATGCAAAGTACAGAGATTAATCCAAACTCCTAAAGTGATGCGAAAATGCTTTGCAGTGTTTTTAGTGAAAAAATATCCTGGTATTCATATGATTCAGTTGTGTGCTACTAGTTGTCAGAGTCTGTTATTTTCAAGAAGAATTATCAGCTGAGTACCCAAAGTCAACAATGAAGAGCATGTTCTGAAGCTGCTAATTTTTTAAAACTAAATCTGAAGCTACTAAATGAAAAGGAATTAATTTTAATCAGTTATCATGTTTACAAAAAGTACTTTGATTGATTCTGCAAGTACTATAAGCAGTTACATGGCAAAGTGGATTATTAGATATTAATGTTAATCAGTATTCAAACTACAACCTACAATTGGATATTTGAATTAGCAACAAAAACATAACATACCAAGTGGAGAAAATAGAACCAAACGGAAGCTATAAATGATGACATTAGTTCTCAATATACCACAAATCACTGCCGTGGTATGCTGGTATAATTTAGAACTGGTGGAAGTGAGTCATAGACTCATAACATTGTACCTAAAACTGGACTTGCACTGTAAAAAAGGGCGTACCCAGTGTAGAGAGCTCCCGCTCTGTGTGGGGTCTGAGGAAGGGTGTCAGTGGCAAGCCTTACCGTTGCCTATGCAATGCGAGGAGACCGTAACTCAAACCCAGTACCTTCCGGTCACAGGCGACTCTACCACTTGCACCAAGCCCGCTCGGGACTTGCACTAACAGGCAGAAAATTAGAAAGCAAGTGCTGAGAGAGAAAAAAAAAAAAAAAACTGTCCTACAGGCACAGTGTCATAAGGTTCAAATGGTATATCTATTGTACAGCTGAGTTGCAGCTGAAATCCCCATTGTAGCTGAATTGAATTCAGAAGGGAATACATCAGTTTTACTTCTCAGGTGGGCACAATACCTGAATGCCACCAACGAGCACTTGAATCCTAAACAGACTTGTATAATCTCACTAGTTCTGAATCATTGGTACGGTCCAGCAATGTACTTAAATTCCAATAACATATGACGACCAAATAATGACAGATTAGCACTTTAGCAGAGAATAGAAACCGGCCACAACAAAACCTTCACTAAAACACCAACTGGCTTAGGAATCGATACCTAGATCAAAGAACACTTACCACGGCTCGGGAGTCGACTGGACAGTGGAGACAGCACGCGTCCACAGATCCGGCCAGTTCGTGGTGAAATCAAACTGCCGGGGTGCCCCCGCGATGTTTAGCTAGCCCCGACCGGTGGCTACACTTGGGCGCAGTGAAGGTAGGCGGTGGCCATGGCCGACCATCTCCTAGAGGAGGAGCCGAGGAGAATTTTTTTTTTAATTTTAACCCTTTTTTTAAAGAAAATTTATTTTTGACCCGGGTCAAACTTAACTTCCAGGAATAAACCTTTTGGCCGCGCCACAGCTGAACGCGCGGGATTTGTATACTGCCGCGCGCATAAATTCCAGGAATAACCCTTTTGGCCGCGCCACAACTGAACGCGCGGGATTTGTATACTGCCGCGCCCGCATGTGCGCGCGGCGGGGTGGCCCACGTGGCCCGGCCGCATGCGGTCCACGCTGATGTGGTACGGTCCCGCCACGCACCGGATCTGGCGCGGCGGTGTCGTCGCGCTCATCTAGGGCGCGCGGCCGTGTCGCGTCTTGATCCGGTGTGCGCGGTAGGACTGAAATAACCGCAGGTGGACTCCTTCCGTTTCTTTTCGTGCCTCTCCCAAGTCACTCAAAAACCGCGAAAACGCCGCCGCCGTCGCCGCTCTTGCCGCCCGGCGCCGGAGCCGCTCTGCGCCCCTCTCCACAATCCCCCGCCGGTGCTCCTCCGATTCCGCTCCTCCTCCCCACGGTGGACTGGGCGGCGGCGGCCGTCGCTCGTGGGGTGCCCGGCTTTGGGAGGTGGCGGCGTCCTCCCGCCTCCTTGGTTCGTCTCCGTTCGTCGCCGTTGGCGTGTTCGCCGCTGGTCGCCGTCAAGGTACTACATCATAATGCTGGTAATAATATTATGGGGTTTAGTAATTCGGGTTTGTAGGTAGTTAGTAGTATTAGTGTTTGGTTAGTTAGTTTGTTGGATAGTTAGTTAGGGTTAGTTAAATTTAGTATGGACAGTAGGTTTGACAATTTTGGTGAAATGATGAAGTTTTCATGCAATGTCTTTGTAGATGGATTGTTGTGTCCGAGTATTGTACGGTGGAACTGTTAGGAAAGAAGATGGTATGTTAGAGAATATGGAAGAAGAAATGGAATGGTTTGATGAGCCCCCTAGTTTCAATGACCTTTGTGGTCGTTTGAAGGGGAAGTTTGGCGGTGATTTTACACTGAAGGGTAGGTTTGACAGCGGGAAGGCTAGGGCTCACTATATAGTTGTGCCATTGTTGGACCCTTCTCATTGGACCCGATACATCAGGCCAGTGCAGATGATTACGACGAACTAACGAGGGTGGACACGCAACCACAGCGAGCCCCGCTTGACAGATACGTAGTAAGATTTAAAAAATGAAAGCATTTAAAAACTTTTTCATAACGTCGATAGGTTTCACATCTCAATACTCTGTTTGTTTGCGTAGGCCGCTGTTGACGGTAGTTATTGACCACTTTTATATATATGGAATGCTATCAATCATGGGATTAATGCTATTAAAGTATTATTATTTCTAATGATTTCCACGAGTTTTGGCGCACACTTCAGTTTTGGGGAGAACTCGGAATATTCGAATATTGAAGAAAAGAGGAGAAATAGAGAAATAGAAGAAAAGGACCAAACTAGGGCGATTGGTATAAATTTCAGGGGTGTAAATGAGAAGAGAAGGCAGCTCGCAAAGGCCGGAGGCCAGATCCCACAGAGTGGGGCCGGGCGGGGGGGGGGTGGGGGGCGCAGCGGCACCCCCTGGCGGAACCACGTGTCCAGCTTCTAGAACCTTCCTACAACCGACCTATGAAGTTGATCTAGTCCATCCAATCAAGTCGGTTTGATCCAAGGGCTGAGATTCATCCTATGGGGCTATAAAAGAAGGGGCAGGGCTACCCCCTGAAACCCTAATTCATTAGCTATCTCATCTCATTGATTAGAGAGGGGTCCCAATGTGAGAAACTCTCTCTCTTCAATGTAGATCTAGGGTTAGACTTTCTAATGTAATAGATTAGATCTAGTTGAGAGTTAGGGAGAGCGGAGCTGTGCTCCGGTTCTGGAGAGTCTTCAGAGTATGGTATGTCTTTGTATCTTCTCTATAAGATTCATGCTTTAATATATTTATCTTCTCTATTTACTTTTATGCTTTCCATATATATGTTTAGTATAGTATTTATATAATTGCATGGGATCTTTGCTCGTCTTGAGTGCTCTAGTTATTCTAGGTAGCTAGAGTAGTAATCTATAGTATGGGACGTGGTGTTTAGACTATAGGTTACCTGAGGTTGCGCTCAATCCTCTGGTTAGTTGTGGTAGCCCCAGGGGTGACAGCTCTGTTAGGCCTTTGCAATCCACCACGTTAGGGTTGATGTTCGTAGAGCTTTTGGCAGCCTTCCCCCAACTACTTCTTCCCAGTCTTTCTCGAGAGTTGGAAAGGTACTGTTGCTCCAAAGTGCTTGTGTATGATTGCTATATCCACTACTACAGAATTGATTTTACGAGGCACTGGGAAAAGATTTTCCGTGGCGGGCATTTAGAAAACCGCCACGGTTAATGGCTTAATTTACCGTGGCGGACATTTTTTAATTAACTGTGACGGTTATAATGTCGGCCACGGTAAATCGATTAACCGTGGCAGTTTTTTTAAAAAAACCGCCATGGTAAATAAGGCCCAGCAGCTGATAAAACTTGGGCCAACAAAATCCATCTCGGCCCAATAAAAAAGTCCCAGTATATATATCACTCCTCACTCCCAAACCCTAACTCACCCACTCCTATCCTCACTTCCCTCTCTGCTCCCGTGACCCGGCCATCCCCTTCCTCCACGACGCCCCCTTCCTCCCTTCCTCCCCGACGCTCCTCACTCCCTTCATGACGCGCGCGGACGCCGAGCTCCGGCGCGGATGCGGAGCACGCGCGGGCGCGGACGCCGACGCAGTGCGGCGGCGGCGGCGCGCCATGCGAGGATCCGGGAGGGCGGCCTCCCCGACGCGGATCCGCGAGGACGGCCCCCGACGGCGGATCCGGCGAGGTTGGCCTCCCCGACGGATCCGCGAGGACGGCCTCCCGGGGCGGATCCGGCGAGGTTGGCCTCCCCGACGCTGATCCGGCGAGGGCGGCCTCCCCGGGGCGGGATCCGGCGAGGTTGGCCTCCCCGACGCGATCCGCGAGGACGGCCTCCCGGCGGCGGATCCGGTGAGGTTGGCCTCCCTCGACGCGGATCGGGCGGCGGGGGGCCTCCCGCCGGGCGGCGGATCGGGCGGCGGCGGATCGGGCAGATGGGCTCGTGGCGGGCCTGGATGGGCTCCCCCGGCGGGCTCATCTTTTTTTTTTTTTTTATTTCATTAACCGTGGCGGGCAAAATAACCGCCACGGAAGTTCATCTATTTTCTCGTGACCCTCTGTTCATGGCGGGCAAAAAAACCGCCACGCAAAATTTTTTTTTGCCCGCCATGCAAGTTCTTTTATGTAGTAGTGATCTATCCATACTTCCGATTACCTTAGAACCAAAGTATTAGAGAAGTATTTAGGAACCTTTGCCTCTCCCGTTGTCCTCTTGATTAGCTAAGCTATTCATTTACCATAGTATTCTTTTAGTTATTATTAGTAGATTACTTTTTATGCTTTAGTATTCATAGTCTTGTATATATATCATTTATCACTTACCCCACTTTAGTCTAGTTGGTTTAATAAGTTAGTAGATACATGATTGTGAGTTATTAGAATTCTTTACCATTAGCTTCCCCGTGGATACGATACCCTAGAATACTCCCTAGGGAAAAGCTACATTGATGTTACAGGCGCTTGCGAGAATCCTTCTTATTCTTTTAGCACTTAACAAACGTCAACAAGCTTTTTTGGCGCCGTTCGTCGGGAAGCAATTGGCGTAAGGAATTTTAATAATGATCTTGATATCTCGCTAATTTAGTATATCACTAGCTTTAGTAGGATTACCCTTGTTCCATTGAGTTGTGGATTAGACAGGACAAATGATGCCGTTGCGACCTTAGGCGAACTTCCACAAGAAAAGGAAAGAAGGAACTTTGAAGAACCCGGGATTAGAGAAGAAGTCGCGGTCACAAGAATTCAATGCACACATCTCAAGTGACGTACATAGAAACTACACATCATGGTAAGAATGATCAATAAAGGTGAGAAAGTCTTGCTCATGGACTTTAAATATATTGAGTAGTTATCATTTAATTTCTTGCATTATATTGCATGTTTGCTTTTATTATTTCATGCATTCCCTCCATTTAGTCCTGTGTTTTCCTTTATTAAAATCATTGCATGTTTATTTTCTTGCATATATTCATGTCATTTGCATCTTAAAAGAAAAAAAAATCTCACCATGATCATGCTCTTTTATCTTTATTTGAGTAAATCTACATTTTGTGCTTTCATGTTACCTTTGTTAGCCATAGTATGCTTTGGTTTGAAAATACTTCATGAATACTTCCAAAGGCTTTTATATTAAGCGTGGTGCTTAGGTTAGAATGCCTTCCTTAATTAAATTAGACATGGAGTCTAGTTTGGTTATTGAACTAAATGTTGTTTGCATAGACATTGGTTATTTTGTCGGACTAACCCCTGCGAGAAAATTCTCAAATTCAATTTGGGTAAGTCAAGAGATAAACTCTTATCGAGAGATGAAGCAAGGTGTATGATGAACTTCAACAACTTCGCACAAAAGTTCGGATGAACAATGTCTAAGAACATGGGAGTTACAACATAATTTGAGGGATGATTCAAGATTCACACTTGACTTCAAGTGTCGAGTAATGGCAAGGTGCTAGCTTGGGGAGGAAGGCCAACTCCAATAAGATATTCCCGACGTGCTCCTCTTCGCATGCTCCCCCGTCACTACGACACGCTGGTTTGCAATCCCTCTACGCACTATTACTTTTGTCTCTATAAGTTTGAATGCTTTCATAAATGCTATAAACAAACTTAAGTTGGAAAGTAAAATATTAATCTTGCTTAATTCTTGTTAAAGCTTAATCTTTCATATTTAATCAATAGTTATTAAGAAGCTCTAGACAATTAAAGCTTAAAATATCCAATCGCTAACGCTTAACGAGTTCCACTAGCTTTGTTGTCTATTTGAGTTTCATCAACAGGAATTATGAGCCAAGACGAAAAGAGACATTCGACCACTTGGTAGAGCATCAATTCAACATATTACCATCATCATCAATGCTCCAACAAGGAAGGACAACATCACCTTCATCGTCAACTTTATCGGTACCTACATCGTCAACCTAGCTTGGGGAGACCACCCCAAGTTAGCAAGATAAGTATCTCCCTATTATCCTTTTTATTACTAGCTTATACTTTTGCTTGCTTTTAAAAAGACATAAAAAGATGCATAAAGTTTTAAATCAAATAAAAAGAGTATATATATATTTATATTAGATGTATATATATATATATATATATATATATATGTTTGCTTGTTTTTAAGGTGTGGTTAATAACATTTAGTTAGAATAAATAAAGTTTGTCTTGGAAATGATGAATAGTTGCTCTACTCTAATTCTTTTTAGTACCTTGTTTTTAACTAGAAACTCCTCCGATGTTTTGGATATATTTGTCCTGCTTTCAAATTTGCTCTATACCCGACTTGTGGGTAGAATACACTTGATCTAAGTCTAGGTAATTGGGGGATATGATATGAGAGAGTCTGAGCATGCTATTTATCTTGTCCTTTGTGAAACTATATCCGGAGATTTGCTTTGAAAATTTAAAATCTTTCATGATGAGCTCTTGTTTGGCGAGTGTTAAATTCCTACCAAAGCCATATTTATGATCATTAGATTAGGAAAACATTCTAGTTACATATGCTATTTGCTTTGGGTTGAGTAGTTCAAGCTTTGCTGTTACCTGTGAGGAGTTCAGTCATGAAAAGACAAGTTTCCATCCACACACACCTTCCACTGACATAAGCATTATTCCTACACTGGGAGTGATTGCAATACCATGCTTTTCCCACATATACATCCATATACTTGTTTCATTCCTACACTAGGAATAAACACCCCATCAAACTATATGAAGCCCATGTTTATTTACTCCAAAAATATCTTTGTTGATATCTCTCAAGTTTATCAGTGGAAAGAGATTTGGGTTCTTTAAAAAAAAAAAAAAAAAAAAAAGGGGAGATGAAAAATGGACAAGTGTCCTATGGACGAGTAGAGCCTACCTCCCTAAAAAAGTAAAAAAAAGAGAGAAGAGAGTAAAAAAGGACAAGTGTCCAATTGAAAACAATGGGTACTTAGATGCCCGCCTCTCGAAAGAAAGAAAGAAAAGAAAAGTATGCAGCCCAAAGTTCTCTCAAAGTTTCCAAGTTCTAAAAAGAGAGATTTGTTTCTATCATCAAAGGAGTAAACGTAGAATTAGTTTTAGCCACCAAATATACACCTATCCACCATATTCCATACACATGCTATACTTGTTTTGATTGGCTGAACTCTCTATGGATCCATTGTTTGAACTATAGATATATCCTTTGCAGATATGCAATATTATTTTAAGAGTGCCACTCCTATGAACCCCACATAAGCCATATTTAGAGAGAGAGTGAGTACAAGAGAGATAAAAGCTTAATACTTAGCCTTGTGCCATAAATACCACATATTCAAAAGAGAAGGCAATTATTAATGCCTAGTGAGGATCCATAAATACCACATACTGAGAGATTGAGAGTGCCATTCATTACAAAGCTCTGAGTTTTATTTGCAAAATTTATTAAAAAAAAACTCTGGAATATTAGTGATCGAAGACTTGAGACGTAGTGCTTGACTTGATTGTTCTATCTTTCAATTGCTCAAGTACCTAAGTGAGAGTAAAAGCACCATAGTTGGTAAAAGAAAGAGTTTGAAGTCGGGATTAGTTTATCCAAAGTCAGAGTTGAGTTTCTTTTTTAAAAGCATGTGTACTCTATAAGAATGAAAGTATTGTAGCAACTCCCGATCCAAGTTTGTTTTCAATAAATAGCTTTGCTAAGGGACTAGCAAAGGGTAAGCTTGGGGAACTTGTTGGCGGTAGTTATTGACCACTTTTATATATATGGAATGCTATCAATCATGGGATGAATGCTATTAAAGTATTATTATTTCTAATGATTTCCACGAGTTTTGGTGCACACACGTTTTTGCAGGAGAAGTCTAGAATATTCCGAATATTGAAGAAAAGAGAGGAGAAATAGAGAAATAGAAGAAAAGGACCAAACCAGGGTGATTGGTATAAATTCTAGGGGTGTAAATGAGAAGAGAAGGCAGCTCGCAAAGGCCGAGGCCGGATCCTGAGAGTGGGGCGGGGGGCGGCACGCTGGCGGGTGGTGCCGCGCGACACCCCCCTGGAGGAACCACGTGTCGGCTTACGGAACCTTCCTACAACCGACCTATGGAGTTGATCTAGTCCGTCCAATCAAGTCGGTTTGATCCAAGGGCTGAGATTCATCCTATGGGGCTATAAAGAAGGGGGGTAGGGCTACCCCCTGAAACCCTAATTCATTAGCTATCTCATCTCATTGATTAGAGAGGGGTCCCAATGTGAGGAACTCTCTCTCTTCAATGTAGATCTAGGGTTAGACTTTCTCATATAATAGATTAGATCTAGTTGAGAGTTAGGGAGAGCGGAGCTGTGCTCCGGTTCTGGAGAGTCTTCAGAGTATGGTATGTCTTTGTATCTTCTCTATAAGATTCATGCTTTAATATATTTATCTTCTCTATTTACTTTTATGCTTTCCATATATATGTTTAGTATAGTATTTATATCATTGCATGGGATCTTTGCTCGTCTTGAGTGCTCTAGTTATTCTAGGTAGCTAGAGTAGTAATCTATAGTATGGGACGTGGTGTTTAGACTATAGGTTACCTGAGGTTGGGCTCAATCCTCTGGTTAGTTGTGGTAGCCGGGGGGTGACTTGACTCTGTTAGGCCTTTGCAATCCACCACGTTAGGGTTGATGTTCGTAGAGCTTTTGGCAGTCTTCCCCCAACTACTTCTTCCCAGCCTTTCTCGAGAGTTGGAAAGGTATTGTTGCTCCAAAGTGCTTGTGTATGATTGCTATATCTATCCATACTTCAGTTACCTTAGAACCAAAGTATTAGAGAAGTATTTAGGAATCTTTGCCTCTCCCGTTGTCCTCTTGATTAGCTAAGCTATTCATTTACCATAGTATTCTTTTAGTTATTATTAGTAGATTACTTTTATGCTTTAGTATTCATAGTCTTGTATATATATCATTTATCACTTACCCCACTTTAGTCTAGTTGGTTTAATAAGTTAGTAGATACATGATTGTGAGTTATTAGAATTCTTTACCATTAGCTTCCCTGTGGATACGATACCCTAGAATACTCCCATAGGGAAAAGCTACATTGATGTTCTGTGCGCTTGCAGAATCCTTCTTATTCTTTTAGCACTTAACAAACGTCAACAGCCGCACAGCTCACAAGAATGTCCAATGAGGCTGCAAGATCACTTCATGAGTCCAGACAACAAGGCCCCGGGGTACTGCGTGCATTTGTCAAGGTAACCAAGACCTCTATCTAGTTTCAAAGATATTTTGTGTCGACTAATACAAGTGCTAAAATAAACTGTTTTGTGTACATGCAGAAAGTGAGGAAGAATTGCAAGAAGTTAGCACAAAAGTTGGGTTGCATGGACACAGCGTGGGTACCTCCCGAGCACCACCCGCGGTCTCGTAGCATGGCTTCTGCCTCCGCCTCAGTGAGGACACCGGCCTCGGCGTCTCAGCCAGCTGCTGCCGTGACCTCCTCCGCCCGTACGCCCCCACACTATAGCTCAGGCAAGGGCCCCGCGGACGAGTCCGCGTACAAGGATGAGGAGACATCCGATTCGTCGTCGGACGAGGAAGAAATGTTCCAAGTGGACTAGCAATTCGGCATTTACCATCACCAGGAGGGGGGTACATCTCACCAGCAGTACTACGAGGAGGAGGCCTACGAGGAGACCTACCACGAAGTGCCCCACCACGAGGGAAGTTACCACGAGACGTTGTACGGCCAGCAAGGAAGCCCGTGGGATCCGTGGAATCCGAGGGTTGAGATTGGGCCGTCTCAACTAGTGGGTGCCCCTCTTGGTACTCAAGGAGACGAACAGGTAAAAAAAACTATACCGCATGAAGTAATACTGATCTGACCCTTAAAAAAATATATTGTAATGTGTGTAGTTTTGTAAATTGCAGGATCCGTGGAATCCGATCGGTACACAAGAAGTGCCAGCAGCCCCCACCGTTTCGCTCGACCCGCCCCGTCAGGAGCACCAGCACCGTCAGCATCGTGCACACCGTCAGCGCCGCCACCGCGACCACACCGACGTAGGGTTCACTCCTAATGTGTTACCTACACAGCCGAAGAGAAAGAGGCAACCGAAGGACCCTTACACTCCAGCCCCATAGGGTTCACGTTGTGGTCATGTCTATGTAGTAGGTTGTGGACTTGTCGTTGTTGTAATGGAACCAACAACTTCTTAGGTTATGGACATGGTGTTACATGTATCAAATTTATGTATGAACTTCTTATGAAAGTCCATGGCTTTACTTCTGTGCATTGTACTCAATTGAATGAAACTCGTCCCAAACAGAAAGAGGCAGCACTTGCTTGCATCTGCACTGCGGGTACTGCGGGTACTGCGGGTAATTACCTAAGGCATGTTAGATTTAGACCAGAACCTCTGTACCCTTGTTTGGTACATGTTCTCACATGCCAATTCATGTGTTATGTCGTACCCTTGTTTGGTACATGTTCTTAATTTCAAGTGTAGTGTCGTACCCTCTAGTTTTACCACTACTTTGATTCATTGCATTGAGTCCAAAATAGAAAACCAACAATTAAAACGACAAATCCAAAGACCCAATATTCTGGTAACATTACATAACCAAATAACATTCATAGTTCATTGCCATTAAACTAAAGAACGACCAACATGTCTCATACTGACAAAATAAAAGACCAACAACACATAACATGGTTCATGAATAAGACACATAACTAGCTACTCCTGAAGACTACTGGGTGCATCATGGCCACTTTCCCTTGCTTAGGGCATCAGGGTTCTCCTCCATCGCTGCCTTGGCACGGCGCACACGCTCCAGCTTCCTCTCCCTCTCCTCCCTCTGAGCAGCAGCTATCCTCCTTTGCTCTTCCTCCCTGTGCTCCTTCTCATCAGCCGCTTGCTTCTTCAACATCTCATGCCTCCGTTTACACTCTGCAGTGAAGTCCTTCCGGCCTTGCAGGATAGCCTTGTTAAGCTCACTGATCTCAGTGTCGATCCACTGCTCAAAATCACAGAGCGGTGGAGGGGTCTGCAACACAAACAATTGTTACAAAGCAAATATATAATCATACAACAAAAAAACAAAAATGAATATACTCACAAACATCCGACTGCGGCGTTGTTGCTCTGTAGGCTCCCATTGAAAATTCGCACACATCCAATACCTCCTCCTAAAGGTTTCCTCTTCCTCATCCATTTCTACTTTGCAAGGATCACCACAAAAGCACATGGGCACTGGAACACCCTCTGGGAGAGGCTTAGGGACATAGGGATCTTCCAGCAAACGAGCATAGCTACCTCTGAAAAATTTAAATTTGTTTCAATGCAATATTGTAATTACGGTTTCATATTTGTTGCATAAAAGATAAAAAGTAGGTCTAATTTCCTTTCTCACGCCTACGCATCATACAATTACATATAGCATATCAAAAAAAAATCTAAATCAATGCCAACAAAATGTAGGTGCCATGGTTGTCATAGTGTGCTTGTCCACAAATTTGCCTAGTGTTATCTATTGCTTGCCCACAAATTTAAAAGCGATACAAGACAAGGAATTACCCGAGCTTAAGCTTTTTACCACACCTCGGCATCCTTTGGGCGTTGGGGATGGAGGGGACCGGTGCGGAGCGGGACGGCACCGGCCGTGCTCGGCGGAGTGGGAGATGACGAGGGGAAGGAGGGCGGCACCGGCGGTGGGCGGCGACGGTGGTGGAGTCGCCCCTCCAAGGACACAGAGAGGAAGAGAGAAAGGAAATGAGAGAAAACCGTTCGGGCACCGCTGTAATAGCTCCTGCCGCGCCCCGGATCGGGGGCGTAGCACAGCCGCGCCCTAGATGAGCGCGCGACACTTGCCGCGCCTTGATGCAGTGGTGCGCGGCGGGGACCGTGCCACGTCGGCGTGGACCGCATGCGGCCTGGCCACGTGGGCCACCCCTGCAGGCAAGCGCACATGCGGGGCCGCGGCAGCGCATAAATACCGCGTGTTCACCTGTGGCGCAGCCAAAAGGGTTATTTCTAGAATTTATGTTTGACCCGGGTTAAAAATAAATTTTCTTTAAAAAAAGGGTTAAAATTAAAAAAAAATCCCGAGGAGGGGACGCCGGAGGGCCGTCAGTTGGTCAGGTGTCGGTCAAGAAACGCGAGTGGCGGAGTGGGACAGACGGCTCGACCACATGGGCTGACATGGGCCCAGATGTTGTCAAGGTAAGAATCTCTAGGCCCTTCGGCCCACGGCTGCTCATCAATTTTGGGTCATCACATTATCCAAACAGAATTTTCATGTCAAAAGAGAAATGCTCGTGGCTCCGGTTGGAAATATCGCTGTCGCTGCTGGCAAAGTAAATCCTGGTCTGAACGCATGCGCTCTTGATGTCCCTTTCTCGTCGTTGCTCTGCCTTGTGGCTTTCTGCAATGAAAAAACAGCGGTGGGGAGATATTTCTAGTTCCTGTGTTCTATGCTTTGCTTTCTTGGGCCAAGTAGCATCCCTTATTAGTAGTCTCCTCCCTTTACCCGTCCACATTTTCTGCCCTGCACTTGCATAGCAACTTCGTACAAATCGCAAGGAAGCATCAGAGAAAAAAAAAAATAGCACGAGGGAGTAGCGCAAGGAAGTCTGGATCTACTTTAGGAGTTTGATGAATTATATATACACCAGTAATTTCCGTGACTCTCTTTACAGGTAGTGAATTTGACATCCATGATTCATGTCAGAGTTTTTACCACGCTTGGGATTAATATGAGTCCTTCATTTCGTCTGATCTAATGGTTAAAAAGGTAGAGAAACCAGATGAGAGGAACCAGATGGGAGACGGGACCATTTAATTATGTAGGACCGGAATTGAATTATAATTAATATTGAAGGGTATAATGGTCTTTTTAGTTTGTTGAGGAGCAGCTTCTCCTAAAATCAAAATGCTTCTTGTGAATCAAAATGCTTCTGAATCAGCTTTGTCAAGTAAAAAAAAACTTTGTTCATCGGTTCCGCTAGCCCGGCTCCGGCTCTCCCTTATCGGAAAACGCCGCCGCCGCCGCCGCCCCGCCCGCCATGCTTCGTCCGCCCCCACGCCGCTGTCCCATCCCCAGCCCCCTCCCCCCTGGTCCTGGCCGCCGCCCCCACGCCGCCACCGCACTTCCCGACGCCGCGCTCTGCTGCCCGGGATGTTCAGCGGCGCTCAACGGCCTCGGCGGCGGCGGCGATTCGACAACACAACCGCCGACAGCGCGCCGGCAGGCCTTGCCACCCGCTGACTCACGACAGCAGCTTCCTCAACAACCACCCGGCCTCTGCACCGCCGCTGTGGGGCCGGGTACCCTCGCCCGGCGTGCGCTCCTGTGCCCGCGGGGTCACAAGACGGAGGTTCCTCGGAGGCATCTCACATGCGCTCCCCACGGCCCTCCTCGTCGCTGGCGCCCGCGCTCCTCATCGCCTACACCAACCGGCTCAACGGGAGCGCGGGCGCGGTGGCCGTGAAGCAGATCCGACCGCCGGGAAGCGGACGGGAAGCTGGAGCGCGAGTTAGTCGGAGGCTGCCATCCTCGGCAACGTCCGGCTCAACAACATCGTCGGGCTGCTGTGCTACCTCTCTGGCGCCGAGTCAAGCTCCTCGTGTATGACCACAGCACTACCGCCGGAGCTATTGCCGAGGTCCGCCGCCGTCGCCACTCTCCTCGGTAAGGCCATCCCCATCCCTGCTTTCCTCCTCGGCCGCACTCGCCTGCCGGTACCTCTCACCTCGTGACCTTCTTTGGCAGAAATCCGCGGTCATCCAGAGCTTGGTGGCGCCGTGCGGCGGAGGTGCTCCAGGGACGGGGCCTACCGGCAAAGGGGCAATCCGGCCTGTGCCCCATCCGAGTAGCAGGCCGTCGGCGTCGGTGAACGCGTGGTGCGCCAGCTTCCTCTTGGTCCAGGCGATGCGCTACTTGGCTGGAGCTGAGAAGTAAGGAAGGAGGGAGCTTGACACGTGCCTCTGCTCGGCAGTCATTGACTAGCAGGGAGACACCGCCGACATGGGCGTGCGGCCAGTGCTCAGGTCCTTGAAGATTATCTTTCCGGCTTCACTGACGCAGGTGAGGAGCACACCCGTAGTTAAGCAATTTAGACATGTTCAAAGCTTGTTCATAATTTGGTACACTGGCTATCTGGCGTGAAAACGGTACTTAGCCAAGGCAATGCAGTTGAGAGGCATTGGCGCGTCGCCGGAAGCAGTGCCAATGCAGTAAAGTGGAGAAACTGACGCCTAGCTGGAAATAGTGCTTGTGGAGCGCTTTGGGGAACTCCTATGAGGAGCTTGACGCTGCTGATGCTTCTGCTCTGCTTCGGTTAAGGTAATGACACTGATATCGCCATCGCTGCACAGATTCTGATTATAAGTAGGAGTCTTGTTGTCGTATTAAGTTAGAGATGCAATGGATGATTATGTGAGCATCACGTGGTCTGAGTATGTGAACATGCTCCACTGTAGTGCCAATCTGCAGCATTGAGATGTATTTGGATGCCAGTTTTACTCCTTAAAAGGTGATATTAAGTGTCACGTGATATCAATTATGAATGATAGGGTTTTTTGTCATATTCCATTCTCTTCGTTTCAAGATGCGGACAATTTATATGAGTTGTGGAGGTAATAATTTGATCTCATAAACAGTCACTAAAAGTACAATGGTGTTAAGAAAAGTAAACTGAAAATGCTTTACTGAGTGGTCTGAAATTTTAAAAACGGGATAATCAACAGGGGATAATAAACATAAAAATGGAAAAAGGAATTGCTGACAATTTTGAACAATCAACAAATATGATCTTGGTGTCTGTTAGTCGCTGGACCAGCAACTTGGTGAGTAATCAGCTCACCTCTTCTCTCTTCTCCCTTGTCCCAAGGTTGAAGATGAGCTGAGCTCTCTAAACCCCCACACACAGCCCTGATCTTGTTTCAGCATCGGCTGAAACTAAACTCTGAATATGGTGGCAAAGAAGCTCTATATCTTTATTATCTTTTCTCAAACATATACATACAGCTCAAGACTAGCTGAAGCTAGAGATAAACTAGCAACCCTTCTCGGGGCTAGAAAGCTTTACAATCTCTTAGCTATCTAGCTCTCAAGACTAGCTGAAGCTAGAGACAAGCTAGCAACCCTCCCATACAGCTCGAGGCTACTCTCAGGGCTAGCTCCCTTTCGATCTCTAGCTTTCTAGCTTCATATCCGAAGCTAGCACTCAACTAACCTTCTAATTTTCTAGCTTCAATACACATACAGCTCAAGGCTATCTGAAGCTAGCACAACACTCTCTAGGTTTCTAACTAGCTTCTTTTCA
Source organism: Hyparrhenia diplandra (assembly GCA_015847255.1). NCBI lineage: Eukaryota > Viridiplantae > Streptophyta > Magnoliopsida > Poales > Poaceae > Hyparrhenia > Hyparrhenia diplandra. The sequence continues at coordinate 75,358 of JADLZK010008913.1, forward strand.
TACAGCTCTAGGCTATCTGAAGCTAGCAACCCGTACAATATAAACTCTACATTTATGGCAAACCCTGGACCTGCTAGCTTGGCTTACAAAGGAGGTATGCAAGTCCTTATATAGACTTTGCAAACCGTCATACAACTTGTCAAATCCAACTTTACCACTTACAACTCATGCTTAACTAAGTATTAGCTAAAATACTCCCTTTACAACTCATCGCTAGCTAACTCTTACAAACATCAAGATCCAACTATAATGATCTTGTACATTCTTCGTTGTAGCCAATTTGAACTCTTCTTTTCTATTGATGTATCTCCACTTTGCTAGAAACGTCATGTGTAGATATGTTTCATCAAATGTCAAATTCAATTTGACTTTGTCATCTCAAGAAAACAAATCAAATTAACTTCCAACAATCTCCCCTTAATTTGTTTTCTTGAGATATCTTCTCTTTTTTTTTGCAGAAATTATCTCTCTTGACTAAAATCTCTTTGAAAAAATTCCTTCTCCAATTGCACACCTTTTTTTTCATTTCCAACCTCATAAGTTCTCTATTCATCACTCTATAGTTTTCCTGTCCTGTCGGTCTTCTTCCATGTTTTGCAACTTCTTTCACAGTTGCATGATTTCTCACCTCATCAATCTCCCCCTTGCTCTTGGCACTCTTTAGGGCTAAGGATAGCATCATCGGACTTCCTTTCATAACTCAAATCTTGTTTAGGAGAGAACTTCCTCCTCATATTCCATCATTGCAATATTATTTCTACTGCACTGCAGCACCATCTTACCGCGCAGTAGCCTTCTATTACACCTTGTTGCCACATGCAACGGCTTCCTCTTTGCTTGTGCACGTCGCTCGCAGCGCCACAATGCTACGTCTCTTCTAGCAGTTCGCAGCCACCATTTACACGTCGCTTGTAGCGCCACCGACTTCTTATGGCACAACAACACCACTTTTAGCTTCACTCCAACTTATCTTTGTAGCAGCTTCATGCTGCCCTTTTGTTGGAACATCTTCCTTTTGGTTGTCGGCATCATACCGAGTTCATCTCCATAAACACGGCTTTGTACCGTCATCCATGTCCAACTTTTTCTGCTGCATCTCATAGCAGCCCCGACTCCAAATGATCTCATTATTCCTTGGCGTAAGACAAAACATCATCTCGCCATATTGAACCTTTGTCCTAAATTGCAGCCCACACTTCTTGAGCACGCATGAAGATCATCTTCTTCACCGCCCTCGGCCAGCGTGGATGACAACAGTGCCTCCATGGCTGCAACGTCGTTGTCCTCATTGTCGGTGCCAGTCTCGACCGCAGTCTAGAGCCATTGGGCTCAGAGCTTGAATCTCATGGTCACCACCTCCTTCGGCGGCTGAGACCCTCCTGTGCTCTTCCCGGACGTCTCGGTCTCCTTGCCGCCACCACCGGTCACCGGAGAATCATCGCCACCCATCACCGGCGGTTAAGCGTAGCGATGGCTAACCTGGCTCCGATACCACTTGAGAGTCGCTGGACCAGCAACTTGGTGAGTAATCAGCTCACCTCTGCTCTCTTCTCCCTTGTCCCAAGGTTGAAGATGAGCTGAGCTCTCTAAACCCCCCCACACACATAGCCCTGATCTTGTTTCAGCATCGGCTGAAACTAAACTCTGAATATGGTGGCAAAGAAGCTCTATATCTTTATTATCTTTTCTCAAACATATATACACAGCTCAAGACTAGCTGAAGCTAGAGATAAACTAGCAACCCTTCTCGAGGCTAGAAACCTTTACAATCTATTAGCTATCTAGCTCTCAAGACTAGCTTGGAGACAAGCTAGCAACCCTCCCATACAGCTCGAGGCTACTCTCAGAGCTAGCTCCCTTTCGATCTCTAGCTTTCTAGCTTCATATCCGAAGCTAGCACTCAACTAACCTTCTAATTTTCTAGCTTCAATACACATACAGCTCAAGGCTATCTGAAGCTAGCACAACACTCTCTAGGTTTCTAACTAGCTTCTTTTCATACGGCTCTAGGCTATCTGAAGCTAGCAACCCGTACAATATAAACTCTACATTTGTGGCAAACCCTGGACCTGCTAGCTTGGCTTACAAAGGAGGTATGCAAGTCCTTATATAGACTTTGCAAACCGTCATACAACTTGTCAAATCCAACTTTACCACTTACAACTCATGCTTAACTAAGCATTAGCTAAAATACTCCCTTTACAACTCATCGCTAGCTAACTCTTACAAACATCTAGATCCAACTATAATGATCTTGTACATTCTTCATAGTAGCCAATTTGAACTCTTCTTTTCTATTGATGTATCTCCACTTTGCTCGAAACTTCATGTGTAGATATGTTTCATCAAATGTCAAATTCAATTTGACTTTGTCATCTCAAGAAAACAAATTAACTTCCAACAGTGTCCATACAGGAATCACCAAAAACAATTTAGATGCCAGGTGAATCGCTCTAAAATTCACATATACAAGTTGAGTGCATATCTTACATCAAGGAGTGAATTGTCCACTAAATTGGGAGGAGACACAAAACAAATGTAGGTAGTAGGTTAACTAGATTTTGATTTTGTTTTTACATAGCTTGCAAATAGAGGAAAATAACAATCTTCAGTGGGTGCCAAGTTTTCCATAGCTCCATTAATCACATAGCCTGGACTCCAGAGGAAGGAAGAAGAGCTGCTACAACTGAAAAGAAAACAATTAGAAGCCATCATGGAACTAAGCGCTTTCGGTGAGTACAAATAGAAGCTAAATAATTATGCATTTACATATTTTGTACTACGAGCTTCCAAGGAAATAGAAAGAAAGTCAATTAACAGAACCAACTTGAATTAAAAGAACCAACTTGAATTAACAGAGCCAATAGCGAGCTTGCATACCCTTTGGCCATTACGGCTGTCTATACGGGCTCAGGTAAAACTGGCTGGGAATGGGAACTCTGCGACTTTCGCGATGCATAGTTGGAGCAACTGTGTTGCTATTGTCTATGATGTGTTTGCTTGTTGAAGGCATCGTTTCTTGTGCATCCTTCCTTGGCCGTCCACGCTTCGTTGGCACTTTAGATGATTGCCCCGATTCTTTTGTTTTGGTACCCCGGGCGTTCTTTCTTTTGCAACCTTGTGTTTCTTTCCACCGGTTTGTGATTCAATTATGTAAACTTCTCCATTATCGGACTACCTTCGGGTTTTCGCCAAATATTCTTCCTTCTAGAAAAAAAAAAATAGAAAACCTTTAGTACGTGAATGCTGAAAATATGAATGAAATAAAAGAGAACAGTAGCCAGGAAACTAAACAAACCTTGATAGGTTGCTTATATGAAGGTCTTCCACTTTT